>JAPMOR010014587.1:107874-119773 GCA_026543865.1 Argiope aurantia | reverse complement strand
CTTTTCTAATTATTTAGATGAAGGTCCGTACACTCTCTTTGCGCCTAATGCTTGCGCTTTTGCTGACATGGATTCTGAAGAATATCAACGACTGATCAGTAACAGAAAACTGGCTATAGGTAAGTTCGCAAATATGAAATGACTGAATTTTTTCATATAGGCAGACAGAGCCCGAAATCATGATTTTCAAATTATTTTATGGTTCAGAATAACTCAATTGTGTACAAATCATTCCAATTTAAAATAAATCTAAAATCTAAAATAAATTTAAAATAAATCTATTAAAAAAATCTAAAATAACTGATAGGAAAGAAATTGTAATTTTAAATTACTTGGAAATGTATAGTGTAATTTCCCACATTTTTATATTGTTTAGTTAAAAAAAATCGAAATAATATATCAAATATTTAAAAAAATAACTTTCTCAAGTAATTTTATTTTAATATTAAATTTCATTCTATATTTGGTAAATAATATAAAGCAGCAACCAGTAATTTTGAGAAAAAAAATTATAATATTTTTTATTTGTCGTCATTGATTCAGACATATTAATTACAGATACATTTTAATAAATATTATAAAGTTACTTAAAAGTAGCAGAAAATATTAAATTGTAAAAAATAAATAATCGAAGCCTGAGGAATTAATGCTTATTTAAGAAAATTTACATGTTTATTTTATGTAAGAATTAAAGCGTTTTAACAGATCTATTTAATTAATTTTTAATACTTCATAAAATTTTGGGAGAAAATGTCGAAATCAAGTTATTAAAATTAAATTAAGTTTCATTAATTAGATCGCACGTGCGGGCAAAAACACTAATTTTGGAAAACCACTGAATAAATTTTTATTTATGATACACTTTACATTTTGTTCGATAACATTTTGTCATTTTCTTGCAATTTCATTATCCCAAATTCATGCAATTTCAATTTTTTAAAATAAAACACCAATAAATGAAGTTTGATAACTGAATTGCGGGCTTTAAAATAGATGCAACATCTCCTCTAAACTAAATTCCAATAAGTTTTTACAAGCCACTAGGACATGCCGTTTTACTATCATAGAAACTTAATTATTATTCCTAAAAAATTCTATCAGTTTATGAATATTTTATCTAGTTTCAATAGTTTTTAGCAATACATATTGAAATAAATAAATATATACAATAGGTTTGTAATTTCATCAGAAGTAACAGCTCAGTCCTACTTTTAGGAATTTCAAGAGTTTTTTTTTAAAGTTTATGCTGGTTTATTGCGTTATTTACAGGTTCTTTTTGACTTATCCATTTGCCATTTATTGTGAAATATATCTCTGGGTGTGTAAATCATAAATATATCCTTATATATCCTCCATTGATTTGATTTAATTAGTTTATGTCGAGATTAGTTCCCCTTTCTAACCCCAGATGGCAGCGCATTTCCGTTGTCTCGAAAGTTATGTAGAAAAGATTTCTTGCTTGCTTGATAGTCAAGAAAAATAAACGCCCACGTGGTAGTGTGAGCGATCAGTAGCTCGAAAGGGAAAGAGAGCAAATTTATTTTAACAATCAAACGGAAACCCAGCGAGTTTCTTGTGAAATTAGTAGTTTATGAAGAAAATAATTTTCATTGTCTTGAAGAAATATTCGTAATCATGATATGGAATTGCTTATCGGAAATTGTATAAAAATAAGGAGTGGCTCGATGTGAATAAATGAATGACTGGTCAAGAAAATAATTTTCTGATTTTTCATGCGTAGATTTTTCATGCGTTCTATTTTTTGTAAACAGGAGAACAGGGCATGTGCTCACGAACAGTGCAGAAATACTTTGTTAGGGAAATATCCCCTATATTCGACAGAGTTGAACACAAATTTGAAATTTGTTGAACCTCTTAGCTTTTACAAATGTTTGTAGATGGTTGAAATATGTACTTAGAACGATTCTCTATTTCTCATGAACCGAACGAATTATGATGTTCCGAATATATTATGATGTTTCGAATTGTCTTTTACTAACACGAAGTTAAAATCAATATCCACAAACAGTTTTTTTTTTCTAAAATTATTCTCCAATTCGCTCAAAAGTAAGATCAAAATCTAAAATCAAATCAAATAGGAGCCAAGTCACAGGAATCAATCAATCAATCTATCAATATAATAAATGAGTGAAGGAAATAATCAAACAAACTATCTATACTCAAAAACTGGAATTATTTCTTTACCATTTAAATTTTTTATCTTAAATAATATTAAATTCTAAAATATTTATTATAATTATTTTTTATTAAAATATTCTATAAAGAAGCTATGATCAAGAATGTTTATCTAAAATTTCCTTGAAAGAATTATATAAAATTAAATTGTTTTATTAATTAAATATTATTCCGTTTTGGATGTTTTTGAATTGATCTTTAAATATAGAATGAAGAATAGGATATTGAATACTTCTTATTAGATTTGAATTTAGTATTTCTTGACATCATATGCAAAGTCGCTTGTAAATTCCTGATAAGTTATCGTTTATTATATTAAGTACTTATCAGCGTGGAAAAAACATGTTTTTTTTAAAAACTTATATTTCAATTCAACTAAATTTCTTTTATTGTTAACGAATAGTATTTCTGAATTATGCAATTATTTTAGAAATATTTTTGATTTTTAGAATTTGTGAAACGGTATTTGGTGAAAGGTTGTTATTATACCAACGGTCTTCAAGATGGTCAGACACTGCTTACAGAAGCGAACACATATCTTATTGTTCAAGTCACACCAGGTAAGATGAAAGTTTATTAGCAAAAAAACATTTAACACATCTATGCTGATAAATGAAATTTATGGAAATCCTAAAATACTGTATAGATTTCTTTCAAATTTTATTTTTAAGAATTAAAAAGTATAAGGAAGGTTTAAGTGAAGAAATTGTAATTAACAAATTAACCAATTAAACAATTATCATTTATTAGAAAAAAATCATATTTCTATTGATAGAATTGATAATTTTGTCTCTATTGAATGTTGAATTTAGAATAGGTAGGTAGTACTTTACAGATACTTTTAATTCCTGTATCTATTAGCTAACGAAATGTTGCCCGCAACGTTTAAATAACATTCTTTAGGAATATTTATAACTAATGAGGAAAATCTGGATTCAGTAGTTTGTATAAATTGTTCTGTATACAGTGATTTTTCGATGAGGTTTAAAAACTGCTCAGTTTAATCGTTTCATTTTAATTAGCTTCAAATAACAGGAACATTTTTTTTGCATTCTAATTCAAAATATGATGATAACATTAGCAAAATTACGATAGTTTCATCTCAAGCAATAACTGATGTATTAGCTACTTTTCGATATTATTAAACATATTTAAATTCGGTGCACAACTACATAACTAGACAATGTTAGTTTTCAAATATTAATATCCATTCTAAATGTGTCTTACTTAATAAATAAATTAAAAAAGAATTATATGTATAAGCTATTAAGTAATATAAATTTTCACACTGATAAAATCATATTAAAAAGAGAAAATATTTAAAGAATCGAATGTCGAAAATTCGCATATTTGGTATGTATAGAAATTATATTGCAAAAATCGAACAGGAAAATTTTTTCGTGAATTTAATAATAACGATTGGATACCATAATAGGGGACACAAGTAGGATGAATAGCATTTTAAAGGATTCTTAGGATTTACTTTCTTAGGAAAAATAATGAAATATAATCTCTCTATGATTTGATAATAAACAAGCTAATATTGCAATTTTTACCACGTGGTTTATTTTTATTTCAAAAATCTGTTGAAATGTTTCAGTGTATAAAACAGAAAAAGTAATTTAATATAGGCAAAGTAAATTAAAAAAGCAGTTTATATTTGCAATTTCATGTGTAATTTATTTGTTAATTAAGTGTAAGTGTGTGTTTTCTAAGTGCTAATTTAATAAAATTTATAGCAGTGTGCAGTTTAAATAAAATAATTATTGTTCTATTTTTGTTTTGATAAATTTCAGTATTACTTTACCTCAATATTTTAATATTAAATTCATACATTCTTTCGCAGATTGCATCATAATATCAGGATCCAAAGTACTTTACGGCGATATGAGTACAACAAATGGAGTTCTTCATGTCATTGCTAGTCTCGTAACTTCATGATTTTCAAGCTCATTTCAATATTTATTTCAAACAAACTATTTAACAGAAAGTCTTGACTAAGACAGAAGAAGTTTGTGAAAAAAGGGATTGTTGAAAATACGTTGTAAATGAATAAAATGTATCCACGAAATGTGAAACCTTTATTGATGGATTTTATAAATAATTTATTAGAAATGAAACAATAATTTTAGAAGGAATTGAAAAGAATATCTGACGCAGTTTATGCCTTAATTATATTTTGTAATACATTCTGTTGTCTCGTTATTTATGAGACTATGGTTGAATATTCCCATATCAGAGTTAAATGAGATAGAAAGTATAATTCAGTTAGTCAAGTTAGGCCTTAGCAACTGGAAATCCTTAATACGAAGTAACAAGGTACTGGTATAAAGAATTTAAAAAAATCAAATACAAAATACAATAAAAATACAATCGATAAATGATCAGAAGTGGGGGTATTATAATTATAGCAAAGAGCTATAATATATTATAGTCATTATAATAATATTT
The DNA here is from genome assembly GCA_026543865.1 of Argiope aurantia. Taxonomy (NCBI): domain Eukaryota; kingdom Metazoa; phylum Arthropoda; class Arachnida; order Araneae; family Araneidae; genus Argiope; species Argiope aurantia. Next base: position 115,126 of record JAPMOR010014587.1, on the reverse strand, counting down.
CAGTTAACTTTCACCTTCCGGATCAAAGTTGTAACGGATAACTGAGTAGGTACATATCAGAAATGACTTGTTACATAGGCGTGATTTCACTGTTGACTTGGAACGAAAATGAAAATAAAATTCTCTAAAAATGAATAATACATATAATATTTAATTTTATAAAAGATCTTTACGAGTGTAGTTTGTAAATATATTGTGATATTTTGAACCTAAATTATTTTAAAATAGTCTAGTATCTCCTTAGAGCCCTCTGTTTCGCGATATTCTTAAACAAACGCAAATTGGGATATATATTGCATTTGCTTTTTATATTTCAAATTACTCGATGTATTTTGATAACATAGTTTTAATTTCTGAATAGATTTTTCGATGTAGATGTAACTACTGTTTTTGAGGTTATTCCTCAGAATCTTAATTCAATAATATTTACACTAAAAACAATTTCATCATCTTTCAAAATTTTAAAGCCTTCATGCATTTTGTCACTCTCCAAGGAATTTGATACTTCCGACAGCTGAATGTTGTTTAGATGATAACGGATAATTAAAATTGACGATTAATTGAAGATTTATTGCTGTTTTGAAGCCATAAAGTATGAGATTGATATTGAATTATAAATTTTTGATTGATCCGTTTTTGGCATTTATTTTCAAATTAACATTTATAAGCAAATCATGATTACTGATGTCAGCTACGAGGCATACAACTAATTTTGTAGGTGGTTTGTAGGTGGGATATTAATAGCCATTTTTCCTCAAAGTGTGAAATATTTTCTATTTTGTATACTTACTTTTTTTTAATCAATATACGAAAGCGATTTTAATTATAATTATTATAGTCTTTGAAACAGGGGCGGATTTCGATCCGAACAAACTGCACGGTGGTCTAAGGTCGCTCGAGTAAAGAAAGCCGTACTCAGATCCATTAAAAATACCAAGTAAATAATTTTCTCAAAAAATACTATTTATATGAATTATAGTGAAAAAATGCTTAAATTTAATTATTAAATAATTAAATCTTAATCATTCACTGTTAACAAATTGAAATAATAATTGTTCATTTACAATAACAACAATCATGGAAGACTACATTCGATAATTTTCATAAAATATTAATTTCTAATCGTATATTTGTTTGAAATGCATTATTTCCTAATAACCATCATAATAATTAAATGTTGTTATTTGTAAGCAAATCATTTGTAATGGTTTAATAATAATTATGATTGATTTTTCAATAGTATTCTTATCTTAATTCCTTTCTTCAAGATATGCATATTAAATTAAAAAGATCATAGATTTTCAAAATTACTTAAATAAAAAATTAAACTAAATTTATCATTAACATACTATGTTAAAAGGATAACGAATTAAGATGAACATTGGTCAATTGTGTGGAATATGGTCTTCATAATATGCAGTATCCATTGCTGTAAAATGTATAAATCTGCCACTGTTTAGAAGGAAACCATAACAGGTATTATATTAAAAATTAGTATAAATGCTGTTATTAAAATTCATGAAAATTCCTGATAATCATTATGTGTTATTTAATAAAGAAATTCATTATTTCTGTGATATGTAACAAAACAATGCAAATCAAAGAATGTTCTTAGAGATATGTATAAACATTTGACAAGATTGCTTGAAAAAGAAATAGCCATTCACTTCACCTTATGAATCAAACAAAACTTTATAAAAGTAAAAATTGCAATAATTATTTTACAAATAAAGAAAGACGTTCATTGTAAAATTAAACTTTTATTCGAATTTTAATTTTACCATCAATGAAACAAATACAAATGGAGATCACGTATAAAACACTACAGAATAATACTTCAAAAACAAAATGGAAATCGAATATATAAGTGGAAAAACTTTATAAAAATACTTATAAAAATATCACTTTTTCTAGACCTAATATTTGTATTCTACTTTGAACTCGCTCTTTGGAGCATTGTAAGTTTTTACTTGAAAAAGCAAAATAAGAAGCAGTTCATAAACAAAAGAAATTCCTCTAAGTTTGATTGGATCTAAGAAAAAGCTGCCATTCTATGAAATTCAGAGAAAATATAAAAGGAATGTATCAACTACACTACGAAAAATTGCTCCCTTTTGATATAAAAGGCATGCATTGTTAAAACAAATTAGTAACTAAGATAAATTGTATGGCACTTTGTAAAAAAACATAATAAAATAATTCTAAGCTAACATAAAGAAATGGAAAAAAAAAATGCTTTTCCGAAGCTCGGCATCACTAAAAATGTTTCCCAAATCAAAATTCACTTTCTTGCGACGAATAAGAAGGGGTTCGTCGAATGTTCCTCTGCTTGGGACAATCTTCAGTATCATGAATGTCGAAAATATTACATATATCGCAGAAAAGGCGGGATATTGAACGATGCTGTGGTATGGCCCTAAATAGAAAAAAAACAAAAAAACAAGCTAATGGAATATAATTCATAACATATAATTTACATGTAATTTATTATCTAAAAAATGCTGCCATATTTTTTGGACTTTACAAATTATTTACTTCTATACTGATTATATCTAATAATAATAAAAACGAATATATCTCTTCATGTGTTAGCGCTTTAGAGGGTAGACTGTCGAATCTAGAAATTCTGGAGTGTTGAATCTAGAATTCGATACAAATAAACTTCAAAAGGTAAAATATGTCTGCAACTCGCACGGAATTTTTGAAACTTTAGTCGAAAATTAAATATATGAAATTTTGTGATTTTCTCATCGATATTTTTAGTAAATAATTTTGAAACAAAAGTATGAATCTTTTGAAAATTTGAAAAAAATCATCTTTTCAACAGTGCAATTTTGTCATCTTAGAATTTTACATAATTTGAATTATTTTCAAAAATATTTATAAGTAATTTGAAACAATACCTTTATGGTTGTAATGAAATCTAAATCATGTAAGTTATACTTACTGAGATTTAATCTAATTTAATTTAGTTTTAATCGAGGATTTTAACATAACCAATCAAGTTTCTCAGCGAGCTTGTTGTTTTCCAAATACGGCTTAAAACGATGATTTCATTTTTGAAAACTATTCTATCTGCTTAATGATTCAATTTTATAATAAATAATATTTGATAAAATATTATTTATTATATTTTTGCGAATATGAAATTAAATTTAAAATAAACATTATGTAGAAAAGTTAGAATGTATCAAAGACGTTGAAACAAAGCAAATTCGCTTTATTGTGATTACACTATTAAACTAAATTTTCATATAAGACCCTAAAGAACTTACAGTTGCAGATGTCCATCAAATATGACTTCAGTTTCTAAAATGTCAAGTCTAGAGCGTAGGTCATCGTTTTTGTGCTGCATATCCACAATAACACTGTTCATGAAATTAACCTAATATAAAAAAATGCAGTGAGTTTATAATGATTGCACATCAATATCTAAAGATAAAGAATATAATCTAGAATAAAAATTAACCGCGTTACTTTACAAAAATCAATAAAATTAGTCTTTTTTTTCACGCATATGTATACTTCATCACATAAAATTTCTGCCAATAATTTGTATGTAATTTAACGAATCTATTTTGAAATAAATTTATGTAAATGTAATTCAATTGTTAAAAATATTTTTAAACAATGAGCAAAATAGTAAATAATACAGACTTTTATAAAATCAATAATCGAACATTTTTGTCAGATAGTTTCACATATCTTATTAGAAAAATTCGAATTATTTTTAATTTTTTAAAACTTTTATTTTCAAATTTCATCTTGAAGGATAAAAAACACTTAACCTTACAGTAGGATCCTACTAAACATTTTAAAAAACCTTCTGTTGCAAAAAATACTATGAAAAAAAAATACTTTCTTATTTTGTAGTAAATTTCATCAGCAAAATTTATGCAATTTTGTAAAAAATATTTTATGTAGATAATATTTAATAAGAAGTATATAATTACCTGTTGTTCTAAAGCTTCTTTTTCGTTTTTCAGCTGTTCATAATTTTGATCTGAAATTGTAAAATTGCTATTAGAAAATTGCTGCCATTATATACAATCATGACATTACATTCTTCCAAGCTTGCATGACAAAAGCCTTGAATAATTTTACCATAATATCTTAATTCTGAATGCAATTATTAGCGGCTGCCACATGCGTTTTATACTAGTATTTCTATTTCTAAATATTATCAGTATTAAATCTTACGGTTATTTAATTATTTTGAAAAATCGATAACAGTTCTAGAAATTTCTTAATCAATTATTGCCATACATATATATTTCGTTTTGATTTGAAATTATAAATAGAACTTAATAAGAGTATAGAGAAAGGATCATCGATGTTCAACTATCAAATGAATTATTTGGTTTTTCATTTATCAACTAAAAAAATCAATCGTTTAGAATTTCTTTATGCTACAAAATGTCTACTGTTGAACGGTATAAAGAGATATAATTTTATATACACCACAAAATGTTTATTTATGAAAATATTTTAAACTCTTTACAATCTTACTATTTTATTAATAAAAATTTTTAACCGTTCTAAGATTCAACAAATTCAGAACCAATTTTAGCCTTGTTATTTCGCATTGAATAAACATTAAAAAAGTACTGATATTTTTCAATTTAATAAACATATCAAATTTTTAAATATTTTAATAAATTTAAGAGCAATTTATTTTTTATTTTTAAAGATACATTTTCGTTTATATGTAATATTTAAAAAGTAAATCTAAGCATATTTTCGTTTCATTATTAATGAAATCAATTCACATGTTGACACAATCACACGACAAATGATACTTTTACTATCATTTAAAATCTGAGTGCACATTACTTTACGGTGCCAATGTGTGCAATGTTATATACGTATTTTGTGTTTTAATGTCATTTTCTTTTTCTTCCTAGAAGATATGCTACATAATACAAAACCAAATTATTTCTGAGCGTTTGATATTTATGACATTTATATAGATTCGTAGCTTCGAAATATTCATACGTGAGAAAAAAAGAATGAATTACAATGAAAAGCATGAATGGAATAAACGACTTTCATACGCTAAGAACCAATAAATTAAATTTGACATTTTTTATTTTAAGAAACGTAACTGCTAAACCAAAACTATGGGATCAGTCACTAAACTTTCAAACACTTCGCTGTATTCCAAAGATTCGAGATTTTCCAACTTCTAAATATATATATTCCAAATAAAAAAAATTTAAATTATGGAAATTTAGATTGTTTTAATGAAAAAAATAATAATTAAGATGCGAATTGAAATACCAGGTTGTGCGTTTCCTTTCTTTAGTGCAGCCAATTCCACTTGTAAATCCACGATTTTGCTTTCCAAAACAGATCTTTCTGCGTCCACCTTTTGTGCATTATGACTCTATAAAGTTAAAATTTAAAAGTTAATTTGTGACTAACAAAAAGAAGGGTGTTTATCAAGCTTCTTTAAATGTTATTATAATTTTAGGCCTGTGTTTATTAACAAGAACAGGAGAGATACCATAATGAATTAAATATATTATAAAATCAAAGAAGATAATTTCAGTAGAAAAAATAATTTCATGAATTAAGTGGAATAATGGTAAAATATATTTCATAATAAAAATAACGGTAAAATATATTTCATAAAAAATAATGATAAAATATATTTAAAAAATTAAGATTTAGAATAATTTTAATTTTTTTAATACATTTTAGTTAAAATGTAATTGAAAAGGTTTTATTAAGTCGGAATCTTCCTCTTCTCTTCATATTTAAAGGATCGTTAAATTTCAACAGATAAACAATAATTAATGGGTAAAGAAGTTTTCATTTATATTTTGATGCTTACTCGAATATCAGAAAATATCAAATGCAAATCAGAATTGTAAGGAATGAATCTTTTAGCAATATATAAACTTAAGCAAATACATGGGAAAAAATCTCAAATTATTATCACTGTATACTATAAAGGTCATCATAATACTACAAAATAGGATTCATAACATAGCACCCAGTAATGAAATAAAATAAAAATTCTAAAAAAAAAGCTTCAAATCATAAAAATCGCAAATCAAATGTTAAATTATTATGAATTATTCATTTTAAAACAATAAATAGTAATAATGACATTTGCTAGACATCTCTTAACAATTTTTTAATGAAAGGGGGAGGGGGGGGGGGGGGGGGAGGTAAAAATCTAATGAACACCCATCGTTTAACTGTCACAATGGGTTTTTTTCGCCAATATGTTTATTGTCATATTGCAAATGTGGCATATTAATATCTACACAGAAGTGAAATTAGTTCTCAAAATTTCCATTTAAATAAGAAAATGAACTTTTAAAATTTATTTTATAGATAATGGAGGAAATACGAGGGAAATATTGCCTTTAATAGTGAAAATTTAATTCAGAGAAAAACAAATGTCATCTGATTTATGATCACATCAGAGCATTTTTTTACAGAATGAAGTGTTTATTTTTTGAGGGGGACGGGGGCGGGAGAGAGTATTGTATATAGCAAATATAGAATTCATTAATTCCTACCTGTTGCTTTTGCGAAGCTTTAGTTTCTTCTATCAATAACTGAGCAGCTTCATAACTTCTTTTTAAGGAATCATTCTGTGACTCCGCTTGTGTCAATCTATAAAAAAATCAGCTTGTTTTAAATACTAGAATAGACAGAATGATTAAACTAAGGCAGACAATAATTTAATAATATGAACAAGGTATCTAGAAATTTATTTTCTTGTTAATGAAATATTTTTCATTTAAAAAAAATACAAAATTAAACTTTATTAATGATTTTATAGAATCTATTGATTCATAGCTTGATTATAAAAGAATATGAGCAATTCTTTGATTTACATCTAAATAATTCTTTTAATTAAAAAAATAAATGATTTTTAAAAATGCTTTGAAATCAAATTGCTCAATAAAATTTCCACATTTTGCTTCAAAATCAAATTTTAAAACTAAAATACTTGAAGCTATAAAAGTTTAATTAAAGAATTGTTTTTAAAATCACATATTGTCCTACAAATTATTGTACACACACTAAAACATAGTTATCATACATAACTAAGCGTATTAGTACGTAGAAAGTACATTTATATATTAAATAAAAATATACTAACCTAAGAATAAGCATACATAAAAAATACATTAAATAAAAATATACTAACTATAAAAAGTACATTAAATAAAAATATAATAACCTAAGAATAAGCATACATAAAAAGTACATTAAATAAAAATATACTAAC
>JAPMOR010014587.1:73924-107864 GCA_026543865.1 Argiope aurantia | reverse complement strand
AAATAAAAATATACTAAAAATATACATTCTTTATACGAGAGCAGCTTTTAAAAATTATTTATAAAGTTTCAGAAACATATTTTTGATGAAAAAAAGTACTCATTTTTTAAGATACGAATTGAAATTAAAATTCGTTTGAAATGCAATGAATCAAATTGAAATGAAACGAATTAAATAAATTATCATATATCACAACAGCTTACAATAAAATTCATATAAAATCATAAATTAGAGACCATTTAAGTAATTTCGACATTCGAGTTCATCCAGGAAGGTTAGTTTTTAAAATAAAACGATATTATTACAATTAAAAATTAAATTTCCGTTCTCTTACAGAAGCAATTATTGTTTCACTAATTCTGCAAGAGATGTCGCTCTTAAAACAATTGATGAATGGCGGGATTAGCTTGTGAAGAAATTACTAGCAAGCTTCTGAAATATACAAAAATACTTTATATGGACTATGAAAATTTAGGAGAGGCATGCAACCGTTATTCTCATTGAAAGATTAAATTATCAATAATTTTTAGATGAAAAAAAAGCAAGTTTTTCTTTTGTAGTAAGTTATAAATATTATCAACAAAATTTATTTGAAGAAAACCTGTTATGCTTTGTATATCAGAAATATTTACATTTTCTTTTCTTACAAAAGATATAATTAGTTTATTAACAATTTTATTCAATATAATTTTATTTTCTGTTTATATACAAATTTTGTTTACTTACTTTCCGGTTAAAATAGTCATTCAAACGAAATTTTAAATTATTATTGATATTAATAAAAAAAAACCTTCAGAGGCTGTAGCACGAAAATTCAATTGAATTTGCAGTTGTTTAAAGAAAGCTTGGTGATTTGAGATTGTCAGCCTATTAGTTTTTTCTTTTATGAAATAAATTTTATGAGATAGGAATTTTTCAGAAAAAAAAAATAATAAAACGAGAGAGCAAACTGATTAGTAGCGACATCTTTCGTGAATTACTTTAAGTAGTAATTATTTTGAAACTTCATTTTAATTTTAATTTTAAAAGTTAGTATGAATTATCTATGTTATAAAACGGCTTTATTACTTAGATAATTCACTTTATTACTGAGATAATTCACTTTTAAAGTTTTAACTTTTTAAAATTAGTTATCACGATTTTTATTACATATTGTGAAAAAAGAAGAACATAATTTCTTAACAAATTTATTGGTTGCCACTTTTACTAAAAAATCCAATATTTCAATTCAGATTATATTTACTGAATGAATATAATTTATCTAGAATAAATATAATTATTACACTTTATTTATTGAAGAAATAAAATTTAGATGATATGAGTTTCTATCATATGTTTGTTTGAAAGATGAATTAAAAATTAATTAGTATCTATTTAAAAGTAAAATAGCTGCATCATTTCGAAAAGTATGAAATGTCATATTTTTCCGAATTCACGATTATTAGAGAAATGTTTTGCTGATATAAATTCTCCATTTGCTTTCTTTGTTACTAGATCACTAATCTTAGATAAAAAATGTAAGCATATCTTGTTCTGTAGTTCTGATCATAATTTTTCATAACACTTATATATTTAGCATCAAAAATAATGTGTAAAATTATTAATGTTATTAATTAATTGTGTTATTTCATTTGAATGTCATACGGAAATTTTTGCATTTTTTTGTATCTCTATACGCATAAATATAAATATTAGTTGTAAATTTTTACATGTTTTCAAATAAAATTTAAATTTATAAATCGACAATTTCTGCAATTTTAAGATGATTTCTTATTAGATCACTTATTATCATTAAAAGTGTAACAAGTAAGTAATCCTTTAGTATGTTCTTCGAAATATTTTTATATTTTGTTCAATAGTAGATTTTTCACTAATAAGACTAGCCAGCTGTCTGAGGTCGAAGAGCACAAAGAAATATTATTAGCTAAGTTTTCAAGTAAATAGATTCGTGAAAAATAAAAAATTTAAGAATAATAAAATGTTAGGATGATATAAATATTTTGTCAAATATAATTTGACACGTTCCTCTCTATTTCAAAACACTCATTTAGATATAACAGTATTTATACATATATATAATATTATATTTTGGTGTGAATGTCACTCAGTTATGAGTAATAGGAAATTAATAGTAAAAAAATAGACATATTCACAAAATTACTTAAATTTCAATAATAATAATAACCCTAAAATGAATAATTAACTTGTTAAGATAAAAATGTGTTGAAATGCAAAACTAAATTCATCAGCTTTGTATTATTATACGAATACGATATCTGTATACAATCAGTAAGTAGCACAGGATAGTGCTTTTGACAAAAAAAAGCATTGATATTTAATTTTAATACCATATAAAAAAAATGTTTTTTCTTCGTAAAGATTAAGATCTAGAAACATCTCCGTTCAGAAAAAAAAAAAAAAAAAAAATCAAACAAATTATGGTAGGTTAAATAATTAATGAACATTCGAACCAAACCATACAATATAAATACCAAATGTTTAATGCATCTTTCTTAACAATCGTATTTCAATACGTGAGATAATTTTACTCTTTATAAAAATAAGATCTGGTTAATTGTTTAAGAATGTAGTTTTGGTTTCATAATATATCTCAAATGCGATAGATAAACAGTATTCAATTATAAAAAAAAATATTAGACTTTTAGATCCGAAAAACAAATGCAAAATCAAGTTATAAATGATCTAAAATAGAACACAAATACTGATCGAAATATTCCAGCGCATTCACAACTGAAACTACTGTAAGAAACAAACATAACATTTCCACTGAGCAATTAACTATATTTTAAAGAATTATTCTTCATGGGAGGCCTTGAGAAGTGGTCTCGATAATGACAATAATGGAGGCATACCAGAAAAATAATCACGCTTTACGGAGACAGGAAATGAATAAAATTTATGTACGATCGGTTCTTTGATATCTAATTGGAGCCTCACGAATTATGGCTTCCCGCAACATTGCGTGATTGAGAACAGACACGCATGCGCCTGACGCATTCGGAAAAATGACTCACACTAAGAATAATGCCACCCGCGCGATATCTCCATTTATTCCATCATCAGTTTAAATTATCGTTTGCTTCGAAAAAAAAAAAAAAGAATAAACGGCTTTTTAATTTAAAAAATTGTTTGAGAATAATTGACAATACGAATGGCGGATTATTCTAAAATGAAATAGATTTAATCTACAGAATGTTTTTAAAATTTCTTATTCGAATTTTTTTTTTATTGAATCGCACATAAGCTATTTATTAGCAGGAAAGCATTCTTAAAAAGTTGGAAATAAATTATATTTTAAAAATGAATTTAAAGATATGACTTGCAAAACATTGAAAGTCGATACGTGACATTAAGTATTTATTAGTTAAGTTTCTGATACGTAATTAGTGGCAACTTCTGAAGCAGACAGAGTTTAATCTCATTGGTTGTCACAGTTAAAAAATGCAATGATTTCGACATGGGAACTTTTTTCATAATTTTCCTTTGCATAAAGGCTGCATTGTTCAGAGTCGATTTAAGAAAGAAAAGAAAAAAAGATTAAGTTTTAGTGGAATTAATTTTAGAGATATGTCATTAACGAGAAGAAGCTGAATCATTATTTTGTTGCAATTTATTACTTGCAGGAAATAGTAAATCTTGGGTAAGTTTCACCTTCAATTTAATTAGATGAAAGACAAGAAAATAATATAAAATTGAATTTATGGGAGAAATTATTTTTATTATCAATTCGTAAAGAATTGTAACATCATCATTATGAAGTATAAAATGTGCTATTTTTTCATAATTTGAAATTTGTTGGTGATTATAAAAAGATCACATAAAAAAGGCGACAATTTTGAATGAATCGTTTAAAAACGCATATCTTGAACTAAAGTAGAGGCCTAAATATCTATCTCAAGTTTTGTTATTTAATGCTTATTCTGACTTCGCAAATTATAGCAATTCCTTTTTGACATGGGTACTTCATATTTCCAAAATTATACGTCTACTCTATGTAGTGAAGAAACATTGAGCGAATGCGCATCGCAAAATTACTCAATTTTCAACTTTTATATTCAAACAAATAATATTGTCTTAGGTAAGAAATAGCTCATATTCGAACAATTAATATATTTTTATATTATTATCTTTCATACGATATCTTCGATATGATAAATGATTTTATATATTAAATGATATAACTATTAGATTCTTCTAATTAATATTATTTCATTTTTCATCCTTTTGATGTCAATAATCTATATTTTATTTTAAGTGAATATCATATTCTGATGTAGGCAGTCACGTCATTTTACTTAATTTCTAATGGAATATGCACTTTGAAACAATACAAAAGAATATAACCTCACAAAAACGAGAAACGGTTTTAGGGAAAAATAATGACTTTTTCGCACGTTCTTAACAAAATTGGACGTAATAGATTCGTTAATTGTTTGTTTGGAATTTCTTGTGATTAAATAATTTAGAACAGAAGATAAACGTCTATTATTAGGAAAGGAAAACAGTATCAATAATAATATCTCGCACATTCATAGAAGTAAAATGCAGAAGAGTTCAATTTTTAAATATCTATATCTGTTTCTAAATGGTTTCAACCATTCTCTGCTATTAAGAAATGCAATTTATGAATATAACGCAAAACGTATATTATTATTCAAATATATAGTAAAGTACAAATAGGATTTTGCATCACCTTGTTGGTTAAAAAAAAAGAGATTCAAAACTGCCTATTTATGAAAAAAATTTTAAATTTTTTGTTCCAAGATTAAAGTGCCATAATATGACTCTAATGATGCATATATTTCATGACAGAGAAATATTTTGAAATTATGAACTGAGTATGCTTTTAGGGAAGTTCAGCCATCAAACAGAATTCAATGCAAGGAAAAATACAATGCATTGTTTGATAAAATAGGTTCCTTATTATGATGACCTTGTTAGATATTTTCAAGAAAATGGGGCGGACAAAATCTTCCATTGAATAATTTAATGAGATTTTTAAATATAATTCAAGAACTAATTTTACAGGATCAAGATTTATTTTACAGGCATGCGCGTTTTTGCTCGCAAAAGTAATTAATTTTACCCCAAAGTGAAATGTCTTTATAACGAAAGTGAAGGCTTATGCATTAAAAGAAAACGCGTGGGATGTACAAAACCAGAACAATTTTACTCAGTGTGTTTCAATGTATTTATGTGGATTTTTATCTATACTTCAAATAAAAAATATTTTATAACTGGAATTCATATTTCAAGTATATTGTCTGAAATACGCCGAGGTTCGGGCGTTTAATTATAAGAAAATTAATCATCAAAAGTGCATCAATGCTTCAAATGTAATGAAAGAGCGTATTTAAGTAATAGCTAATATTATGAATCAATTTTTTTTAATCAACACTCTAACCGAAGCAATCTACTCGGTTGGATGCAAGGTGCTTAACCGATTTCAGGCAATAATAATGAGTCAATTGAATGAAAACTTTTATCTGTACTTCATGTGAAATATTGATTCCTTTAGTATATTCTTTGAATTAAGTTGAAATTTAGACGTTTAATCAGAAGAAAATCAATCAACAAAAATGTATCAGTGTTTCAAATTTGAGTGCAATTACTAATTAAAACAATAGGTAATATTTTAATGAATCAATTTAATAGAAAGAGTGAATCTATCCGCACTTCAGACGAAATACTTATATTTCAAGTACATTTTCTGAACTAAATGGAGACTTGAGCGTTTAAAAAAAATCAGTCATCGATCTTGCATCAAAGTTTCAACGCAGCTTTCAAATATCAAATAAAAGTACAAAATTTCTACTAATTTTAATGAAAAGCAAATTTAGCTCATAAAACTGAATATGAATTTAACTTTAAAAATATAATTAAAAGGTACGATATTTTATTTACAAAAAATATGAGATAATTATGCATCAAAATTATATTTGAAAAGGCACTTATAATTTAATATTAGAGAAGAATGAATTGAACCGAAATAGGAATAAAATTCAAATTTTTGAAAAGAAAAATTAAGAAAGAAATATTTTTATGAATTGGTATCGTAAATGGAATTATGCCCATTATTTAAATCAAAAATAACAGCAATAATTTTCTTTTCGTCAAATTGAAACAAATAATTTGACCTCAAAGAAGTTCACTAAGTTCATCAAACGCAAATGAGTTTAAAAAAAAAAGAAACAGAACTATCCCATAAAGATACAAGGCGTTACTGTGTAAAAATACATGACGAGCATCGTTCAGTGTTAAAATCTAGGAAGTTAATTTCCTCCTACAGACTCATCCTTTATATTACTCGACGAAATGACCTTTCTTTTAGTTAAAATGCAAATTGCAGGCTCTTATGAATTACATCCCACGAGGTCATGCTACTTAATTTCTTCCTGTTTCTTCTAGTCACTTTTGACGGCACTGTTTTCTCCGTGCTTATTGGAAGACTTATTCATCAAAATATGGGGAAATGAGAATCAAAATAACAATTTACATCAGTTGTTTGCTGGGATTTCAAATGGTTAGTCGATAATAAATTCAAAGTGCAGTTGAGTGAAATATTTGTGGCCTTATGAGAGCTTTATTTGTAGATTAAAAGGGAAAAATTGTTTATAACATGAAGAAATATTTTTAATTCTGTTAGTGAATATCTGGAATTGATTTAAATTAGGACAGGAAATGAATTATTTTTTTACTAACGAAGATAAATTAATTATTAATATTATTTTATAAATAAGACAATATTAATTATTTTAAAAACAACAGGAGAAGTGGTAAAGTATCAAATAAATATTAAATATAGTTTTACAGCTATACTCAGACGTATTCCTTAGTTTAAAAGGAAATGTTGTATTGAGAATTTAAAAAATGTATGTAATTTGTACGTATTTTCACGAATCAAACTTGGGGGTCACTATAATTTGTATTAAAATCTCAGACTGCGTCATTATAAGGACAAATCAAAAGATAATTACAAGAAATTTTTTAAACTAGTCAGGTTTAAACTGAATAGATATCTCATTAAGTATAAAATTTCCCAAGACAAAAGATGCTTTTAAGATAAACTATATAAGCAGAAAATATCCTTTTGATTTTTTTCAAATAGTTGTGGTTTTTCTAGAATTTTTTTTTATTTAAATGAATAAATTGTTCCATGTTGTTTATTCCTAGTTTATTTCTACAACTTCAAAACAAATGGGAAATGGATTTTACAATCCATGCACTTAAGAAAAGCAGTCAGAATGGGTGTAAAATTTTCAATCATAGTTTCATTGAGTTTCTATTTTACTGGTCTTACTTCTATGTAAAATATAAGCAACGATTTTTCAAAACAGCGATCAATCAAAGAACGTGACATTTCATGTATACTGTTGAGAATTGTTATTTATATAAAACTTTAACAAATTTGGAAAAAATCGAATATCTGAATATTTCAGATATCTATCATTTTCTAAGCTCCGTTTTTTTTTCAATGAACTAGGCAATAAAATAATTCTTCTAAAACCTCTTTTAAAGAAAAGAATGTGGGTAAGATAAAGAGATGTATGCATTATACATAAGATGTAAAAAGTGCTAAAAAATTTATTTACATAATAGGTAATTGCTCTGTGTAATAACAGAGAATAATCAATTTATTAGCAATATTTGAATATTATTTAAGTTAATAGTTTTTGCTTGTAGTCAAATAAACTTTTCCAAACATTTAATTAAAATGCTCTTATTCAAATTTATATCGCACTAATTATATTATCGTGTCTTAAAAAACGATGGCAAAAATCAAATTAAATCTGTTGTTCATGATAAAAACATAAATAAATAAAAAATATTCAGTTATATAAAAAATAGCAAAATAAATAAATAAATAAATAATTGATAAACTAAAATGCATTGAGGCGATTGTAAATATAAAAAAGCAATATATATATTGATGTTCTTTAGTTAAGTAGAGAAATCACCAGATCACCACATATATCCTGTTATGCTAAGATAGTTAATATTGTTAAGAGAAAAAAGAATCGCAAAAAAGTTAGAAAGTTACAGTGAAAAATTTTTTTATTCCAGTATATTACAATAAGTTAGTGACAAAAATTTGTTCGGCATAAAAAAGCAGTTATAAACTTTTCTTCCACAATTTTCGATTTTCCATTAATTTACCCAAATTATCAATAATTCATATCTTTACAAAAATAAAGCTAATTAGCCATTATCTTAGTTTAAACATTTTTTTTGTAAGTATGATTGTTTAATAGTTAATATAAAGTGAAAAGAAAATCGCTTTTGATTCAAAGATACTCCATATTTTACAAAATATTTCTTACAACATATCTATAAATGAACAGTTCGCACTGCATTTCACTTATCACATTTTATAAAGACTAGTCCATAGGAAAATCTAATATATTTATAGAAAGAACTTGAAATGCAGGACGCGAAAACATATTAAAATAAAATTCTGTTTTTGCAATCTATTCTTTTTTTAATTAAAAGCAGAGTCATGTTTTTAAGAAAAACTATGAATTGAAGTGGAAGAAAAATTGCCCAGTGTGTTAAAAAGTATAAGTGAGTTTTTTTTTTTCTGTTTTCTACCTCCGCTTAAGATTTTCTACATCTTGACGTAACCCGTTCTCCACCTGCAAAACAAAAGGGAAAACATGAAAAAGAGTTAACACCCAATAAGGTTATAATGTTACATCATTTAAGTAGAACATCTAACGCCTACGCATTTTATTCGAGAACAAAAGTTAACTTTCGCACAATAATAAAATTTCATTTGAAAATATGGGGAAAATGAATTAATCATTATCAGAACTGTGCTGCAAAAGAAACTTCCCATTTTCAAATTTCATTTCAAAGATTATAAAAGTTTTAAAATTTAATTTAAATTTAATATATTACATTTTTAATTTAATACATTGCATTAAATTGCGAAATTAGTTTTAATTCAGTGTCATATATTAAAAACTGTAGCAATTTTCAAATCAACATCATTGTATTAAAATGTTGTATTGAAATGTTTAATATATTTCATTGCATTAGCATTGTATTGAAATATTTAATTTAATCCATGATTATAAATATTTGATATTTAGCAAAATTCATCAAATTATAAAATGAGCATAATTTGATAATCGGAAAGGAGCTAAATTAAAATTATTCCAGATAATCGTTTCTTTCGATAGCATGAAATATAAATTTGCCCAGATAATCAACATTTTAACAACGCTATTTACATCATAATAACTTGAGAGAAAAAGACATCAATTATATTTGTATTATTCGACAATTAATATAATTGAATAAATATGGCTGAAAGCTTGAAAATTCTTAAAAAAAAACCCTTTTAAATGGTTTTTATACATACATATTTAAGGGTGAAAAGTCCAATTATCATTTTCATTAATGAATTTAAAAGCATAAGGATTCCTTCTTTCTGAGAAATTTTACAGAATTTTTCTTTCATATTTCACGCATTTTCAATGGGCATATTTAACTTATGAAGAGATAATGAATATATTTGATATTGGTTCTCATATATACCCTCATTAATTTTTAATGAAATTCAACACTAAGAATAATGACTATTATTTCTTCTTTAATTAAAATCCCGAGAATTATCCGGGGAAATAATCATCCAATTTTTAATATGGATAAGAATTTTTTCATTGAATATCATATATACATTTCAAATACTAATTCCAAATGTGAAATTAAATAGCTGAAATGTGATCCTTTTTTAGGTCATACATTCGAAAACACCACCGAATGATTGTTAAAATTCCATAAACTTTTTTACATATAAGCTAATACATCCATAAAAAGGACATTAATACCATAATTATTTAATAAGAAGACCCATTCTTTATTATCTCTTAACTAAAATTTATAATAAATCATATAATTAGACAGAAGATATGAACTAAAGCTGAGTTACATCGAAGCTAACATATTAAACCTAATTTCACGATGGATTAAGCCTTCTATTTGACGCCTATTTTTCCCCTATTTCTTTTGCATTCCCTTTCCTGTATATGAATGGAGGTCTCGGTGAGCTCTCTTCAGAGCATTTCTGATAATATTTTGAGCTCCATTAAGAGAAGCGTTGACTATTTAATAAAAACGTGAGGCTACAATAATGGAAGTGATTTATAACCAACTGTTGTGATTCTATCACAAATGACATTTAGTTCTCAGATTCAGTAGTTCCCAATATTATTCCCTAAATATATACGAAAATTTTCGTTTTTATTTGATGGCAATGTATAAAGGTAATGAGATAACCACCTGAGTTTGACCATGCTGGGTACTTTTGAGAGCTGTCTGGAGCTGGTCTCTCTCTCCTTCCGTGTTTCTGAGGCGGTGTTGCATTTCTTCTAGAACTCTGCGTTGTTCCTCACTATAAAAATAAAAGTAAAAACAATTATAGATATTAATTTCAAAATTAATAATAGTAAATAATGTCTGACAATTAATAAAAGAACAATCGATGATTTATCAAAAAATCTTGACAACCGCAACAACAAAAATCTTCCAGATTCTTAACCAGTGGAGGAAGGTATTTTGCGGCTTTATGTAGTGCACTTTATAAGCCTTCTCCTTTAAAAAGGCGGCAATTTTAATTTCACTTTTCAGCAATTTTTAACATACTAATGATTTATTTAAAAATTTATATTATATTAACTTTGTGAATAGTTGAACTTGATTTAATAAATGAATATCTATAAAATCTAATAACAAAACGTATTTAATGTTACATATAGGAACTTGACTAATTATGTTTGATGAAATATTAGTATATAAATGCTAACATTTATATTTTTTTTACAAAAATATTAATTTGACAATTAGCAGAAATCTTTTAAACGAGATGCTTTAGAATTCCACTGAAATTTGCGACCTTAATTATTTGCCTAGTCTCTCTGCTCTTAAAACGTCTAGTAAATCTTAAAATAATCTGTTAAAAGCTTAAAACATTTTATCGAAATAAAATTTTGCCCCTCAATTGTGGTTTGGTGGCAAGAAAAATATCTCAGCTATCAAACCATTTGCCAAACTTCTAGACCAAACATGCGGTCAAATGTCCATAGACCCCATCGAATTTTGCTGGCAATCATTGTGGGATTTTCTACTAGACTCTACTGTGTGGAGCCATTAGGTTGAGGAGGGACCACAAGCAGATTGTTTAAAAATTGTATCAGTCGAGTTGTCAAATAAATAAATTTATAAAAAAAAACCATGAATTCTGTGAATTATAAAATATTAAGATAATTTGAACACTTTGTCAACATTACTATTATATTCACATTACCATATTATTATATGATTCTTGATATTCACATAGTTATTACAGCATTTCTAAATACAAATGTTTGCTTAAATAATATTATATACAAACGTATATGCCACATAATCATGAGTCTTATGACTCATGATAACAAATAAATAAAAGAATAACGTATGCATTTCCACAACATAACTTAAATAAAAAGAATAACTGAAAATAAATAATTATCATGTTTATTAAGCCAGAAATGGCCTCAAATGTGAAATTAAACTGAATAATTTAAAAAAGGAAGGAGCTTCATAGAATGCAATATTTTAAGTGCCCGAGTTCGACAATGTGTATCGGCTGCAATTACATTTCGGGTTTGTGTTTGGATTCGATTCTAGAAGCATTCACTTTCTCTATTTAGTTTATTACTTTAATGAATCTATAAAACTCTATTAGAAAAAATTCTAATTTTTTTTTTTTTTTTTTGAAAAACCAATGCAGAAATATTTTATGATATTCATCGAAACAATTAACACTGAAAATTAATGCAAAAAATTTTTTATGACATTAATCTAAATAAATTAACGCATTATATAAACGTGTTTCAATTAGTTAAGTAGATTGAATTTAAATAAGATAAACTGCAAAACACAGCCTTATTTCATTGTCTAAAAAATTAAGAGAAAAAAATTGCAGTTTTAACTTTTCTAAAATATAATAAAATTTGGGTGTTTTTTCTTAATAATATAAATAGCAGTAGAAAGGCAATAAATTGGAAAAGTTCGATAACTAACGTAAAATTATAAACTGCATATTTAATCATATTACATTCCACATCCACTACATTAAGGCATAAATATGCATATGCGAAATATTGAGATTGATATTAGGCTTAGTTCTACGAAGCGTTCTTAATTATGTTTCATTAAACAATTGCTAACAAATTCTAAGCTATTCCCTTTAGTGATAATTAAAACTTTAAATCTAATGAAGCATTATTAATTTTTTCAATGTAATATATCAATAATAATTTACTACGTTTTATTTTACCTTTTCAAGCGATGTTTATTTTTAGCGTGCATTTGAATTACAGTTATGCATTTTTAAGAGTTGCGTATACGTATGGAAGTTTGCTAATTTCTGAAAAGTTAAATTGAATCAGCGAGGTTTTTTTCTTCTACTTTATCTTACGGCAAGTTTTGTGTCTAGTATTGTGAAGAAAAGTGCGTAATTTGGATTTCATATTTTTCATACAATGCGGCCCGAAATATAAATTCAGGAGACTTATTTTGTTAAAAAAAAGCGATTGAAAATCATCCCAATATCCCAATCATTATATTATTGCATTTTTGTGTTTTTGTATACATATTCACATGAATTGTATACATATTCACATAAACTATTTGTTGGATTTATCAATGCAAATCTACAAATTTGGTGATAAATTCATATACCAAATTTCACTGATCTCGCTTGTTGTGCTTATTTAGAATTATTTAGTTGGCATTCACAGAAGGGGGCAAATAGAAAATATGCACCTTTGACAAATAGTTTTCACAATAACATATATAATTTTAGTGTAAAAGACACATTTTATCAGTCTAATTTGACCACTTTTTGAGTAAATTTGATTAAAAACTAACAGAAATAATTCCAAGTACAGTTTTTAAAACTCAGTGATAATAAAAAAAAGAAAGGAGCATCATGGTATCAAAGTTGAATATTTTGACCATATGGTTACAAGACAGAAAAAAAAATCAATCTCGATATCACAATAAAGGAACAGCGAAACTGTTTATCCAATAAGTTTAAAGTCAAAATAACATTCCATTGTATATATAAAAGCTCCAAATCCTAGCTCTGTTCACGATGCTAAAACAGCTAGAACTGCACAGTTGCGAAACAGTCTGCTATGATAGAGATGCAACCCTTCCTAATAAAATACCAAAAGCAAGTACTAAACCCTTCTATGAATAACAGCTACGAATTCTGACTTTGGATGAAGGTGCTAAAAATGGACGCAAATGCTAAGTCATCTCTGATGGCAGTCACATCTCGTTCTAATGAGGGTTGAAGAAGATGATGACCCGTTCATTTTTGACAGGAGCAGCGAACGGTTCTTGCTCTGCCGACTGTCGCCCCGTCTTTTCACCTTTTCTTTTTTCTTCCTCATAAATTTGATAAGTTAGCATGCACGTGCGTCGTTTCCGCTGACGTTATTGACCTTATGTGTTGACGTCCCTTTTTTTTTCTTTTTTTCCCTCCACTATCGTCGTGAGCCCACATTCTGGTCGGGCCTGTTTCGAAACGATTGTCGGTGTTTGAAGTTACAGATTGGTTGTGCAAGCCTTGCTGAGTCAGAATGAATGCCATAAAGAGACTTCTGATTACTATGAACCATGTACTAAAAAGTTGACCTAAAGGTGACTAAATTCTAAATTACATAAAGGCGAACAATTTTGACATTTTTTTTATTTTATGGTCATTTTTTAAAACAGAGCAATTTTTGGCACATTAAAAGTTTAGACTATCACATAAGGCCACTTTTAGTTTTTGATGAGAATTTTGAGTGACTAAAATTTACTTAATCTTATATACAAACCTAATAATGCTATGAATCTATTAAAATTGAAATATATCAATTTGCTTAACAAACAGTATGGCCATAAAATATATCAATTTGCTTAAACAACAGTATGGCCATAAAATAACTTTCCAAACTGCAACTAAAGCTAATGGAGGCATGGTAGGAAATTTCATATAATGACTGTGGAAAATATGGGCATGTAATATCAGGAAACGTAAAGTATAAAAAAATCACCCATGACATATCTTGTATACAGAATAGGCCATAGCATTGAAAATATTGCGCTTCGGCTAAGTATTGTAATAATGAATGATGATTATTTTCTATGAGTTTTATACATGAGTTTCAGTGATAAAACTGTAAGAGCAGTTTTAATCACTGAAACAGCAATAAAATTTCGCATAATTCATTTACTGAGTGTTTCTTGTAATTACCCCACCATTTCCTTTTCTTTAGTGCCGAAATCTCATCTGTTGGTTACTTCAGCATTTTTTTTTCATAATTCATTTCTCAAAATTCTTTTAACAGATTTTTTCCTCTCTCTCTCTCACACACACACATAGTGAACTCAATCTAATTACAAAATTGCAAAAAAAAAAAAAAAAAAAATCGTTAATATACTACGTTGCAAGATTTAATCCAATTTAAATTCTTCAATATACATAATTCTTCTAACCACCAATTTAAACCAATATCCGCAAATAATTATTTGATAAAACATGATGATATTTAAAAAAAAGGAATGTTTCTGAATTTGGATAGCAATTGAAATGTTGCTAATTTATGGTAATTTACAAAAGCCGAAGAAAAAATTATTTTTAATTTAAAAATATTGAAACTGCAAATGAAAACTTACATTAACTTAATATTCGTTTAATATACATATAAAAATTAGATATTTCATAACTTTTTAACGCTTTTTTTAGCCTCAACGATCCGATTTCTATTAACCTTGCATTTCAAAAACTTTAAAGACAAATCAATAACGTTTTAATTTTTGGAATAAGCATATTATTTTTAGTCTATTTTTTTGAGCCTGTATCACAATATTTGGCGAATCGTCAGATCTTGTTTTGATATCAATCAATACAGCCAAACTACACCACACCTATTTCCTCAAATTGCAGGGTTCATTAAATGTACTATGCCACAGTGACAGCTTATTTTGTGTAATAACAATAACAGGATTTTTTTTGTTGTTGTTTTCCCAGACGCCTAACTGAAAGAGCGTGTTTTAATCTGTCATAGTTGAATGGTAGGAAATACGTAGACACTCCAGAGAGACAGCTTTTGAAATAAACAATTTCACTGAACCAACCAGGGCAGAAACTTTTTCTTATTTGCTATATTAGAAAAGTGGCATACGAAAATTGCAATATGAAATGAACAAAGAATTTATATTATGAGAGACATTTTTTATGAAAAGAAGATCTTAGATCGACGAATTAGGCGATCATATTTTTTTCATAGCGAATCCTTTCACAAAAGTTAAAGATTTTGGTAGTAAATTAAAAATTATCATAATTTACTCTATTTTTCGAGAAAAGTTTAACTCGGGAAATTTAATTTAGTTATAATATTCCGTTTGGAAGCAATGTAAAGGTTTTTTAAGCCAGACATTGTTGTATTGAGTCGCGGACAGATGAAAAAGCCGACGCCTGTGTTGGTATCTAATCCTCCCTGGTTCGAAATTGAGATCGTATTACTAGATCACCGTGGTCCATTTTAACTCAGAAAATAACAAACAAACAAAACTGTATCAACCAACTTTATGCTACAATATCTGGCTAGAAAAAAGAAACATAACTTTTAAATTAATGCCATTCCTATCAATCTATTTCATCTTACCAATACTGGATATGCAATATTCGCTTTCAATCTTTACTAGCACTTTTTCCTAGAGCGTCATATCATTTATTTCATGAACGGTTCAGTGAACCAGAATTTTTATGTTTCAGAGATTCTCAGAAAATAAATTTTTTAACGTTTTGAAAATAGAAGTTTAGTTAATAGTTATTTTCAAAGTCCAGTTCATGTACACTAGAAAGTCTATTTTTTAAAGCTTAACATGAAAACGAAGACTGAAAAGAAGCCAACTTCCTTCACGTCTTTCTGAGTTTGATGTTGAAAAAAAAATAGCGAGATTATGCAGAGGAGAAAGAGACGTGAAAGATTTAATCTGTAAAGAGGATAATCTGTAAAGAGAGCATCCGTACATCTGCGTGTGGAGCTCCTGCACGGCTTCGGCGTCGAACCGTGTCTCGGCCAGCTTCTTGATCAGGTCTTCCCGGTGGGTGGTGAACTCCGTGCGCAGGTGGTGCACTTGAGACTTGAGAAGATTCACCTCTTCCGAGGCCCGATTGGCCTCCGATTCCCAGCGGGTGCGGGACTGCTCACTGAACTGAAGACGCTTCAGTGTCTAGTGAAAAAAGAAACATGAACATCTTAAGTTACACAATCATAGAAAAAATCTTAACGAACCCAACTATCTTGTGGAAAGTAGCGGAAGGGAAGATTGGGTAATAAAAATAGCTGGATAGAGCGGAATACTCCCTCCCCCAATCCATACGTTAAAAACGATCTTTGTATCCCCAAACCTATCTTATTCATGTTTTTTTTTATTATTTTTTATTTCTGGTATAGCCAGGAATTTATAATTGCTTGTTGTGTACTGTACGTTTACAAAAATTATTACATTGAAAGGAAATCCAAGGATAAAATATTGTACACATTTGAAGATACATTTTCATCAATAATGGATTTCCGACTAGGCAAATTAGGCATTTGACCAGAGCTGCTGTATTGAGATTGAGCTGCTAGTTGGTTGATTAAAATGATGTTAATAAGCTAGGTCCCAGATCTATTATCTCATGCCATTCCATTTTTTCAGTCAATCCATTTAATAGAACATTGCCACTCCATGCCAGCTCTATTCCAACCGACTCGGTGAACAGCTCGCTAGAACTATATTGCAAGCTTTCCCTACTTTTCTGCATTTATCGAACGGCCAGTGTTCATACTATGATGAGATGGAGGTTTCTATATCCAGTCTTGTGGTCCACTGAACACCAAATTTGATCGGTTTCTACATTCGTGCAGGTTTTTAACTTGAAGAAGTAGGATTTGTGGACATGGCGTGCTTATGAACGCCGGACAGTGGGAAAAGTGGAATTATCAATACCCAAAACTTTCAGGGACAATTTCCAATTAGGCAGATTAGGCAACTGCCTAGGGGCCCTGGGCTGAGGGGGGAGGGTCTCAAGTTGTTCACTTAAAAAAAGTATTCATTTAGTTGCCAAATAAATTTGTAACGAATGCAAATTCTACGAATGATAAAATGTTACAATAATATTATTCCCTTCCTCTTATTTTAAAAAGAATAATTAACTATTTTAATATATGATTTAATACGTTCACATAGTTATTAGAACATTTGTGGAACTGAATATCTGCTTCAATAATAATGTATACAAATATGGATGTCGGGTAGTCTGGAATCGTAATAGACAAAGAAAAGTATTCTCTAAGCGAATAAAATAAAAATATTGATATAAAATAAACTATTGGTACATTAAAAATGTCCTGAAATGTGAAATTAAATCAAAGTTTTTATTAAAAGAGGGGGAGGTGGCTTAGAAATGCATTGCCTATTTCGTCAAAATAATTAATTTCACCATTGCCCACTTTGATATACTTCTTTAACTAAGAACTCGGCAAAAATCCCCGATATTTCCATTCAAAAATCAGAATTACTCCTGCTCTTCAAAGAAAATTTACTTCATGAGTGGCAAACACAAGATTATCTACCCAAGGTAATTAGCATGAGCAAGAAAAATGACTTTCATTATCTTTGAATAAACTGCTATAACGAGTTTTTTCTAATTTAATTCTGATTTCAGCACTACTATCTCTAATTTATAACATTTCACATAGGAATTTACATGAACATTTCCAATGGGTATTTTGAATGACACTGAAAAAGAAATAATTACTTCTAATTATTGTCTAAGAATTCTGAAAGCAATCATAGCCTCTAGTATTGTTTAAAATTCTCGGAAGATTTTGAACTAGAAAGTTATGTGTTTTAGTTTAGTAACTATTTAAATTATTTCCGTCTATTGCTTTTCAAACCAGATGATATATTATTAAATTAGATTATTATACACATAATGCAATTAATAGAAAAAGGAAAGAAAATAATCAAAGACAATGGTTTAATAGATATAACTGATTTTTTTTTGCTTTTTGATGACTAAACTAACAATGCATTATAAATCAAAGCTTTAAAGATAATTAAAGGCAAAAGAAAAGTACAATTGTATAATTAGAAAAAAAAATTCTTCCCGCTTCCGCTCATTGCCTAACTATACATTAAATGTTGCTTTATCGCAGAACAGAAGATAAGTAACGTTGCGCAATGTATCACAATTCATCAACGAGGATATGTTAATTTTGTTAACTGAAAAGGCATTTGCATGCAAAAGAATCTCACATTATTTCATTGCTTGTATCAAAATAAAACAAGAGAGAATAACTAAGAATTTTAATGCATAAACACATATTCAAAAGACGATTGGTTCTCGAATCTTCCATAAAATTAATAAATAAATGTATTATTTAAACCTAATCAGTGGCTTTTCAGATGTCATTCTCATCATCTGACTATCGTTTAAAATTATGAGGCCCAACCCAAAAATTCTTCTTTTCAAACAGAAAATTAAACAAAATAAACCTTCTTAAGGGTAATTTTTTGTCTAATAAAGATATATTCAATTTTTTTATTTTATTATATAATAATCTAAATATCATTATTATTTGGGTTATCAGATAAAATTAACTGATTTTCACCATTTTAAATTAATTACAATTTTTAAATATTCATGCATGTATATTTTTCATACTTTCTAAACTTAAATGATGGCAGCTTGAATCAGAGCTGCGAAAACAGTTTAAAACGGACATATAATCTCTAAACCGAGTATTTAACATATTCAATTCGTTTTGCAGTGAAATATTTTGTCATGCCGGCGTCTTGGCCTAGGAGTAGCGCATCTTCCCCATGATCTGGGCGTCCTAGTTCGGACATGGTTGTTCCTTACTCTGAGTTCTATCTGTGAGGTGTGTGAAAGAGCCGCCCTGTAAAAAGAGGTTGCTAAAACCTGCCCTCGGGTGCTCAGGGTTCCTCCCCACCATAATTTCCTCCCCCCCCCCCCCTTTCCCCGATCTCTTGGACTTGGTTTGAATTGGAGTTTAATCCAAGAGTGATAAGCAACAACAACAACAACATATTTTGTCAGAATCCAGCCAACAGGATAAAAATGGATGAATTCAGTGGTAAGTATGCTTCCCAGGGTCTTAAAAAAGGATTAAATTAAAGAAATCTAACCTGATTTCGCTAAGAGACCAGTTTCATTTTTTTTTAATTTCTCGTTCTTTTTGATGAATCATCCTTCATAAAAACGATAAAAAATTTGAATCAAAAACGTGATGAAAAGAATTTTTATTACATTCGTTGGCAGCCTGAAATGTTTGCGCACGCGCTTTAGTTTCACACCATGTTTAGAACCTTATTATCTGAGCGACACGATTCTGCACTTATCGTGCCTTGAATGGAAGAAAAGTGCCGAGGTGTGGCGGAGAAATTAGTCGGTGGGCAGGTGACAGGTGGCAACAACTGAGTTCTTATTTGCTCTCTGTCATGTTTTGGTAATCAGCTGAGAAAAGGTGTGGGCTTCAAGTGATTTGCCGAGAAAGAACAAGAAGGAAGTTTTTTTGGAAAGTTCAGGAAGTTCTCTAGTTTTAATTTCTTCCGTTGAAATTGGCTATTTATTAAAATAGTATAGTATTAACAAACGTAACTATTAATAAATAAGAACAGAAGCAAAGCAGGAATCTTCATTTAAACTGGGCTGTTTCTATTTTATTATGCAAAGAAGTTTAAACGTTTGAAGATTACCAGCAGATTTTGTTTAAATTGGACGTAAGCTCAGTTTCTATTTTTTTTATTATCTAGTGTCCGAAACGTGCTTTTAATTACGTAATGTTTTAGACGAAACCTGCCATTAGACAGAATTAAATTTATAAAGAAAAGGATAATATGGAGACACTTCCCAATTTGAGTATAAATACCTCTAAGCGAATAAAAACAAAAATAAATTTCCAGAAAGAGAGGTGTTACATAGCTAAGAGGTAAAAGTGGTGGTGGTTAATATATTGTCCATATAATAGTTTTGTGGAAGAGGTTTCTGGCACGAAAAGATTAAAACAAAAATTCTTATCCTTTTAAGGTTTTCTAGTTTCCTCAAAGTGTAACTCTTTTACTTAACACTTTCATCGCGGAAATGGCACGCCTTTGTCTCACCCTCTGCGCTAAGAGTCTGCGCCGCTCTCCGCAGCGCTAAAATTGAAACAAAACACAAATTCCTTTAAAACTTGTTAATTTTACTTTGAATAATAATAATAATAATTCCTAAGCCGAGTAAAAATAATAATTCCTAGAAGACGAGTAATCTCGTCCCACGCGATGAAAGTGTTAAAAGGAGCGCACTATAGGTTATACAATATATCAATGATGAAACAGTTTCCCACTTAATGGAGGCTACTACTATGATTGAGATCATGAGTTCGAATTTGACTCAGATTTCAGAACGCACACCTCAGAGATCAATTTTGATCTAAGATATTATGTTTCTGCAAAATTGTTGATCGAGTAGAAATTTTGTAACCTCTAATTTTCACTTAGCAGAATATTGTGAAAATATCTCCAAGTAAAAAAATACTTCTTTTAAATATTCTCTTTGATTTATTGAGTCTACTATTTTTAAGGCAGCTCAAGATTCAGAATATTAAATTCTCACCGACCTTTATTTTTTATAAATATTTAAGATTGAGGACTTATTTAGCGTTACCATTTAAATTATAATTATGGCTATAATAATTTTGGTTTTAGTTATAATCGTTTATCTAAGAGAAATTAGTTATTAAATGAACTGGTAGGATATTGATGCGATAAAAGCTTTAAATGAAGTACTCTATCAATATATCTCATAAAAAACAAGGCATTTTCAAAAATTGCAAAGAAAAAAGAGCCATTCAAGACCTTTTTTCCAAGGAATTCCTAGAAAGAATCTAGGTCATGTCTTTTCTTGAGCCATCTTATTCTTAATATAAACATTATTTTGTAATATTTATTTATAACAAGGCTAGAGCTTTGAAAGATACTGATTTTTAAAATGTTTGAATCCATTATGCTCTCTGAAGTTTGAAAATAAAAGATAAAAAATAGCATGGATTTCTATCCACACCTGTATTATAATATTCAGAATTTGTAAATAAAGGTTAAATTTTAGCCTCTCTTCATAACGCAGAAGGTAACTCATTTCTATAAAACGAAAGTTAAAGTATCGGCATATTTTCATGATGAAAACAGGCTAGTTTGATTGTTCTTCAGTAATCAAGACAATATGAGATCCAAGAGAAAAATATGAGATTCAAAGAAAAACGACCAAACATTCGTTAATTAAATAATATCTAAACAGAAGCTTTACAGTATGATTAACATATCAAAAACACTATATATAGTTAATTTATTAAAATTACTTATTAATTGATATTTATATTTTTTGATTATAGTTATTATTACTTTATTAAATAATACTGCATTACCTGATAAAACTGTTAAATACCAGTATATATAATTATCCAATGATGCCTGTAACGCTGGAATGAGATTAGAATTATCTCTGCCGATACAAAATCTCAAATTCTATTTAGGTGTCCAGCAGTTCACAGAATTCTTTTTATGCTTGAGAATAAAGCTAAATATGAATGAAAATAAGTTGCGAAATCATAAACCTCCCATTTATTATGCTGATTCATTATATTCTTTTTTTTAAGGGAGTGTTGGAAGTTACTTTTATTGTTTTCTTTCAGCATTTTTGTTTTATTTTGTATTTAGCAATGCATTTCCTTTTCCTGTTAGTAGATCGCTATTTGTTTCTATTCGTTTGTAAGGATTAATTTGGTTTGAGTGTTCATGAATTTTTTTATTTCAAAGAATTACGAGCCTTTAATTTCACTATATATTTGCATTTAAAGAACGTTACAGATTATAATTACTTTCATTTCTTAATAGTTATGCTAATGTGTATGAGATTTGCTACTGCAAATTTCGTTAGTTAGGTTGTGACAATCAGATCTAAGATTTTGTTAACAGGATAACGGCCCCTATAGATGTGCATATCTTTTAGTTAGAAGTACATCTTTACTGCCAATTTTAGCTTAAAAATTGTTTTTTTTTCTTTTGATTCACTTATTTTTAAAACTGAGATTTCCTTTAATCTTCTTTGTATTGATAATGAGCCATTTCTTACCTCCTCTTTTTCCACTCTAAGCAGCTCTTTTTCCGCTTGGAGACGACTGATTTGTTCTCTCAGTTGATCCAAGCTGTCGGTTCGGAGCTCCGCCTCCCGGAGGCGCTCCTCCTGTCGATTGAGTCGGGTCTCTGCCTCCACTCGGGCCGATTCCAGCTCGACTCGGACTTCTGAGAGGAGATTTTCCAGTTCCCTGATCTTCGAAGTGTTCCTCTCTTCGGTTTCCTAGCAAATTGGAATAAAAAATTTTATTTGAGTTTAATATTCACTACTTTTTAAGTCATGTGTTCTTAAACCTTTAAAATGTTTTATCATGTATATATGTTCAAGTAAAACTTGTACCATAAGAGATGAAATAAAGGATCATTAATGGTACATTTATATGATTGTATATGAATATTTCATATGTGATTTTTTAAAATTTATACTGATTTATTATGCATAATCATGTATCATATACATTATATATCAAAATTATATATATTTAACAAAAATATGTATACTAAGAAAACACACACCAAAAAACATTTGTATGTCATGTACCATAAATAAAATAAGATGGTGAAGGGAGTACTATTTTATATTCATTTCACTAATTAATTTCTTTTGTCTAAAAATATAACACCAAAAATAGTGTGCAGTACAAAAATTGATCGCCCTCTTAACAAATGAACTCGTCGGTCTGAGAAGATCAGATACCAATTCAGCAAAGGGGAGGGATAACCTTGAACTTATAAATGTGAAAGCAATAATTTATATAAAAATTCTAATTGGTGTTTGACTGCACTATTCTCTGTATTATTTTGAGTATGATTTGAAATTTTAAATGCATTACAAGAGTAAAAAGTAAAATTAAATTTTGTTTTTTCTAAATAGCCAAAATATAATACCAGATTCTATTAACTTCGTCATGGTCAATGCTTTCTTACTTTCTCGGATTGCGGGAATATTTTTTGAATCTCCAGGGATAAAGCTTGTACAAATATATTACTCACAACGAATATTCTAGAGAAAGAGATTCAGTATCTAGATCTTTTGATAAAATTGCAAATGGGGATAATCGAAAATTAGAATGTTAAAAAAAAAGGAAATTTTTTTAATAAAATAATTGATGCAAAATGAAAACTTTGTTAACATTTAAAAAATCTCGAGTGTAACTGTATAACATACTGAATTAATTAGAATTGCGTGAAGTAAAACAGACTATCGTGAGCTGTATAGTTCGGCTGACTGAATGATCAATAGGTTATAGAAATAAAAATACTTCGTGATTATTAATGGTGAACACTGCCAGGTGCGTTGGAAAAGATCCAAAAAATTTGTCTTGGCCAATGGTTTCATGATTAACGATTTCAAGTACACTTACTCGGGTAAAAATAGAGAGACTGTTCCAGAAATATACAGCACATAACCTGAGAATTTATTATTCCTCCTTTTTTTAATGCAGTACATGTACCTAATACTATTTTAGTTCCTTTTTAATTACAAAACATGGTTATTATTCATCAGAAGTTTACTGGATAATTTCATTTTTGTTGGAGTATTTTTTCACAAGACCTTTCCATTCTTTGCATGATCTCAGGCAAAAATGTTCACTTTATTTTTTTAAAGCTATAATTATTTAAAAGTCGATTAAGTTTCAATTGAAACTGCTTCAAATATATATTTATTAATATTTTTAGTAAAAATAAATATCATTTAATCAATATAACTCCCAATAAAATTGTATGAAATCACTATAATTGAAATATATTGCAATATAAATAAATAAAAAAATGATAATTAATATCGGTTTTCTCTATTCTATTTCATGAAATTTTTTCTTTCTATGACAGCACTATTAGTTCCATCGCAGAAAAGATCGTTTTACGATCAGCTCTATTGGATACTGATCGGATGTCGGATCATAAATACTCGGCTTGGGAACAAATTTGGCGACCATTTGACGTCGATGAATGGAATTCTAGAATCTTCAAGAATTTTGGCAATAGAACCATAATTAGGATATGTTTGATTGTTCTAGAATATTCTTCGCTCTGCTCCGGAAACTATAAAAAGCAAGCAGTCCAAGTCGAAGACAGTCGTCTAGTAATACAGAATCGCATATAATATAAATTCAGTATCAATTAATCAACATAACTCCCAATAAAGTTCCAATGTAAATCAATAGGAAATGCTAATTAATATTAGTTTTCTATATTTTATTTCATTTTATTTTTTTCTTCATATGCATAATAATGATAGTGAAACATATATATATATATATATATATATATATATATATATATATATATATAAATTTTAAACAACTTCACAATAACAGTGAGTTTGGATATTTTTCAAAAATTAGAATAAAAAGAATAAAAATGCATTTTAATTCAATAAATGATAACAAAAGCTATAAAGGCCATTTTTTATGAAAAAAATTGCAAAAATAATAGTCGGGAAAAAAATCGAGAAATTCTCAGTTCTATCATATTCTTTAAATGAAAATAATTCGAATTAAGTGTTTTTCAGCTTATGAATTTAATTTTCAATTTATTCAATTTAAAATTCAGTGGATTTTTAAACTCTTGTAGTTAAGATAAAAATAATCTAAAGCAAATGATAGAATTAGCTTCCATGTAAAATTTCAATTGAAAGATCGGAAAGGAAAAGTTCCTATCTTCTCCCCAAATCGTATTTCTATTTCTACCTTCTTCGAAAATGTCTATCGTCCAAAATATCATTAAATAGGACGATTCAAACTTTTACTATTACAACTATTCCCTGATTCTCTGCGAAGACTGCCTACGTGTCTGTATGAATGAACCTTAACATAGCTAGCTCACCATGGCTTTCTTTTTCTCCTTCCTGCATTCCTCCCTATGCTGCTCAGTGAGGAGGCGGGTCTTCTCCTCCATCTCCTTCCGCATCTTCTCTCGCTCCTCGCGGAACTTGTCCGCTTCTGAACGTGAGCTCTCTGCTTCCTTACGCCACTTCTGCACGTCCCTGGGAAATAAATAATGGAGAATTTTTTAAAGATACGCCAGAAACCGTTTTGGCATAGATCTAATACTATTTGCGTGTTATTGGTCTTTCTTTGAAGAGAGAGGAAGCTTTTAGATGAATTCTGCGCATGTGCATTACATTAAAAAAAACTTTTTCATATACGAAGTATAGAAGAAGCATTGTAAGTATCAAATAATTCAAAATCGATATTTTGACGAATTTCTGTGTCAGACCTCACTCAGCCCGAAAAGCATATCTTTGGCATTATGTCTGTCCGTCAATCTGTCTTTAAATACGGTAACTCAAAACGCTTTGAGTCAAACGGTTGAAAATTGATATATGAAAATATCCATCAAATTTTGGAATGAAATCAATTCTCAGTGAATCTCTCTGTTTGTTTACCTGTTTGAGTACACGTGAACTCGAGAACTACAAAACGCAAATAGTTAGCAAAATTGATATACAGGTTTAGCATCTAAAACATAGATACTTGCAAAATTTTGAACATAATGGTTGACCGTTGTATTACCCTGTACATTCGCATGTATGCAAACGCAATGATTTAAATCAATGAAATTCGGTATGTAATCTTATGATTATAAAACTGCAGTTTTGTCTCGGATTTTAGTATCAAAAGGCCGGCAAAACGGCGACTAAAATACATAATCTCGAAATATATTCAGTAAAAATGTTAGATTCACACCAACTATCTATATTTCGTAACTATCGCTCACCAATGCCAGGCAAGGTATTCGCCGACTTAACAGACCACAATTTTATGCGGAGGAAAGGGCATAAGACCTTTAGTGGAGAGAATGTGAGAAAGTTGCTGGGAGACCACTTCCACCAGTTTATGATTTGTGTCAAACGGGAACGAGCATTAGCATGACCTTAAAAATGCAATTTTCACCACTCGAATTTATTTCTAGACTTTTTTTTTTCTGTTGATATCGACGTAGAATTTAAGTTAATTTGATATTTACAGATAAAAGTAATAAAAGAATCTGAAGATTCCATACATTGAATGATATGATTTGCTCCATACATTATGGTAATTAAACCAATGAACCCTTTGCTAGCCTTACAGAAAACATTTAAATTTCAACCAAAGTTTTGGTGGTTCAGGGGGTGAGACACTGCGCTTCTGAAAAGCAGGAAACGAAGAAAACGGTTGTGGTTTATATCCTGCAGCTGTGCTTTCAACTAACACTTCTGATTCATAGAAATACATATTGTTTTTTAATCTAAAAAAATCCCTCCTCGAGATTTTGATAAATCTCTAAGTTTTTGATATTCCTGTGAACTAAAAGAATAATTTAACTGTGATTTTTTTTTCCGTAATCACAAAAATTATTTATGTGAAATTTACTCAAAAATTACACATTTCATCTAATTTTGGTAGAATAAAAAATATATCTAACTGTTTTTCATGTGCATGCGAAGTCGAATACACAAAACATAAGGAAGTATATGGATGAAATTGATTTATAATTATGTCACTAAATATAGTGATCCGTGTTCAGTTTAGGATCGAATCTGTCAAAGAATTGATTCTCCATCGATCTGTCTATTCAAAAGTATATAAACAAGTTCACTCAAAAGAGCAACATGCTAGGTAAATGAAATTTGACATGTCATATAATACTAAAATTGTAGAAAAGTATCAAATTTTGAAACAATCAGTCAAGGAGAAGAAGTATTGTTCCAAAATGCATGATCGATTTTGTTCACTATAAAAGGCTTGATATATCTGGAAAGTAAACTGGCAGAAAGTCAATGGAAAATATTGTTGGTGATTTATCTAAAAATATTTGAAATTTAGTAATTGAACTGTCTGTATTGATTGTTCTGAAATGAACTGTCCAGGCTGATTACCTGCGGGTTTTTTTATATCCGAGCTCCTGCTGATTTCTCATTTAAAGCTCTTAGAATGAAGCAATTTCATTGAATCCACTGAATAGATTGACTGTGTTAGAATTGCCTGTATTGATTGACAGCGCTGGAATTGTCTGTATTGACTGACTGTAGTAGATGTTCTGTCTATTAATTTGTTTATTCAAATTCTCGATAATTTCTCTATTAAAAATGTCGTAATTTAGTACTTTTCTTGTGCTGCAACGAACTGTCTGAATTAGCAATCTATTTTATTTATTTATTCGAATATATCAACGCGATAAAATAAGAGCCATAAATTACGCAAATATGTATGGCGTAGTAATACTAATATTATAGACCAGTGTTAAATTTCGTTCCCTGCTAGTTTTGTTCGCTTTATGGAGCTAGATGCAAATTGTCAATGTTCTGGAAGGAAGGGATAAAAATGTTGAAAAATCACTCATTTCTCTAAAATATTTTGGAGTTGAAATGACTCACTTTTCTTTTTCCTCGAGTCTTGAAAGGAGAGCCTGCTCCTTGGGGGTGGATTCGGGAGAAAAGAGCTGCTTCTCTAGACGCTTCTTCTCTGCCTCGAGGGTGGACACCTGCTCTTCGGACACTTGTAACCGCCGCTCGAGTTCTGTCAACAATAAATAAATAAATAAAATATAAATAAATAAATGATAGATAAGCACTGATAATTCAGGAAATTGCCCAAATTGGTCATTTTGTGAAATACTATTATGCAGAAATTTCTAATATCCGCTTATAGAATGCAATTTTCTGTGTCATTTCAAAGAAAGTTCGAGAGATATAATTTTTAAGTTTTAGTACATGCAGAAGTAAAACCTTAATTATTAATACATTTATTTAAAAAATAGCTCTCGTTTATAACAAAACAGCACAAAGATGTTTAACAAAGAAATAAACGTCGATCTAATCACAATCGAGGACATCTTTTAGTCGAGGACACAAAGAATAAATAAATAGTTATACATTTTTACGATATTTATATGCAGTTAAATGTCTATTAATGTATATTTCTTATTATAAATGTATATTTCTTGCTTCATTTTTGCTGAGCATAATTATTTAAATTTTCTTTTTTTCTTATATTACTTAATACATTTCGTTTTTTAATAAAAATTTCAATTATGTATTAATTCTCCAGCTGCTTATCTCGCGATTTCCGCAGGTTTTTCGAAGTTCAGAGTGTTTATTTTTACCATTACAGATTTCTGTTAAATCATATTGTTATCGTGTAACATACAGTATCAGTTCACTTTATTTGAAAAATATTTCAACTTATTTGCAAACAACGCATCTAAATAGTGATTTTAAAAAATTGCGCAGTCAGAAGGTTAATAATAATTTGATAATATAAACGAACAAGTGATGAGTGATATGACAAGAGATAGGTAAAATTATCAGAATCAAACAGTGCCGGCGGCCTGGCCTAGGGGTAGAGCGTCTTCCTCGTGATATGAGCTTTCCAGATTCGGGCATGGTTGTTCTTTACGCTGTATTCTATCTGTGAGGTGTGTGAAAGAGCCCCCCTCCCCCCGCCTTGTAAGGAGTTGTGCAAGCGAGTGTCATCTTCATGTGAACCAGAAATCAGTCTTCTGCCTTCGGGTGTTCAGGGGTCTTTACTTTCGGAAGCTACTGCACCCCTCTCTCCCGGACTTGGTTTGAATTAGTGTTCAACCCAAGGGTAATAAGCAACAACAGCAGAATCCAGTAGCAGAAACCTTTCACAGATGTGCATAAGTTAATGTTTTGAAATCTCGGCTCACATTCTCGATTATTATCTGAAAAGTATCAAATATCTTGAAAACCGTTAGGTATTCAAAGTTTACCTCCTGTGATGCCATCAACAGAAGCTACAAATCTTACACACATAATTATTTCTTTCTCTCTTTGTTTTCATTGTTCGAATATGAAATTTCTGGAATTCTTAGAGCATGTGTTTGTTATCTAAATACAAAAAGTTTTTGCAACATAAATAAGAATATGTGTCACAAAATTCTTTTGCATTATTTTATTATTAAAATATTATTTTATTAATTGTAAAGGAAGAAATAGTGTTAAGTCCTATTTGTTTGTAATACGAAATATTGATTCGCCACTGATGTTTACTGCTGCATGTTTAAATAAAAGAACATTTGATGAAAGATAAAATAAATACTAAACAAGATTTTTTTAAAACCCTATCTTTGGGCAGTGTACATACCTCCAATTTTTTCTTTGGATGAATGCAACTCTTCTTCCAGATTGGAACACCTAGATTCCACTTTTTGAAGCTTTATATTGAGATCTACATTTAAAAGAAAGGCGATGAAATTGCAAGATGCATATTAAGAATAATAAATGTGATTTTTTTCAAAGTTCTATAATAATTTTATTCAATTAGCTAGGGTTTTAATTTCCTTCCTTATGTTCTTGGAAGGCAAACAAAATATAATTTTATACAATTATTTTTTAAAAACAGGTGCAAATTTACTTATGAAATTTAAATAATGGAAGGAAATACATTTTTTCCCCTGAAATCCGTAAGAGTTTGGACCACTTGTTTTAAAATGATACAATGATTGAGATATATTTCGTTATTTTCCATTTAAATATATTTTTATCTCAAAAATGCATTTAAATGGCAAAACCTTAGCAAAAGTCATCAGAAAGTTATCGTGACAAATAAATGTGATAAAAATTCAGGGAGAAATTAATAACTCAGAAATGTTAAGAATATTATTATAAAGAAATATTAAGCATGCACATATTCTTTAATACATTTTCAATAATCGTGATTTGTCAATCATTTTTTAAAAATGCATTTTTAATTTTACTCACAGATAGATTTTTGCCATATTCTTTTTTAAAGAAAAGAATGAGTTGAATTAAAAAGTAGGATAGAGAAAGTCCTTAGAATATTTTAAGATTAAACATAAAATCAAATAAAAGGAGTAGAGAAGTGCGGTTTATATTAAATATCCGTAATATGAATTTTTTCCCCGCTATTAAAACAGTTTGTTTCCCAATTCTTCTATCCCAAAGATAGTGGAATATCTCAAAAACAGTTAAAAGGAAACAAAAACGCCATAATTCATATCTTTTATTTACATATGAGGTTTTCAGGGATTTGCAAATTAACCATTAATTAATTGCATGAATTTCGCCCATCATCCAGGTTCTTTCACAATCAGTGCTCATGATTTCATGAATTGGAATGGTGAACAGTTTGGTTATGGTTTGTGCTGCAAAAGCAGCACATGTTGAAATAATATAGTGGCAGATTGTAAAATATAATTATTTAATAAATTTCTGTGACGAAATACACTTTCTTCAACTATTTATCCAGTTATACACAAATATTAGTGGTTTCTATAGTAATTATTGTCGCAAACCATAATAGACTAGAAGAAGATGTATGATGAAAGGTAATTTTTATTGAAGATAGAGAGATCTCTGAAACACAGTGAGGAACAGTGTGATATTTCTCAGTTTTTTTATATGCTTTTTTTAAGTACAGCGCCATCTTTATGAAGAATTCATGACTCATTAATTTTTGATGCCAGAAAAAATTTTACCCCACGAGAAGAATATTCTACACCTCTTAATATATTTTATATTTAATTTTAAAAGGCATCAAGGATTTTTTTACGCTTTTCAATTTTTTTATTTATATTGAAAAATTTTAATACCAAGGTATAATATAACGCAATCAATTAAAACACAAATTAAGGGCACTGTGGGGATATTTTTTTCAATCTAATAAAATCAGGTATTTAGTAAAGCACAAAATGTTATTCGCATATAAGATCCTAAATAATTTTGAAAATAAAAATATAAATTTATAGTGCATTAGCTAATAATTATAGAGATTTTCTATAGTTTGTATGTTATATATAATATAATTTAAACATACCGTCTATAGTATCCAGCTGTTTCGATTGACGAGATTTACTTTTCTGCAGTTCTCTCTCCTGCGTTAAATAAATAAATTTTTTTAAAAAAAAATAGAACATTTAAAAATTTGTATCCGTACAAAAAAATTAAAAATTGTATGCATTGAAGTTGTATGTAAAATCATATATTTTCTTTACGGTACAAAATCAATTATTATAATAGGTTTGTTACAATAAATAAAAGCACAGAAAATACTAAAAAATACAGAATTGTTAAATTTAACATTGAATTTAACTTAATCTTACATCATCGCTGATTCTTTAACCCCTTAACTGTTTTATTATCTTTACTATCTAATAAGACGACACCTTCTATTTTGGGAATATTTTCTTATTTTGATTCAAATGTAAATCCATTGAATACTTGACTTATCTATGTATTAGAAATAATTTTAATATTGAATTACAATCGTTATGAATAATTTATTTTTTGCTTACAGCTATAAAATTTTTTTGCTTACAGCTATAAATTTTTTTTGCTTACAGCTATAAAAAAATCGATGCATGTATGGCACTCGGCCAAAACAGTTAAGTGGTTAATCTTTACATTTTTATAGTTAAAATATTATCATAGAATTTTTTTTATATTTGGCGACATCAACCATAATAATCAGAATCACTGTTGAATTCTCCAAATAATCTCAAGAGTAAACGACAAATAAAATTTTGAATAATCACGGAATTAATAAATGAAAGTACATCAGACATATCGATATTTTAACATTCTGGTGTACATTGGGTTTGGATGTCATTCAATCTACCTACCTGCTCAGCTATTCTGTCCAGCAGATTCTGTATTTCTCTCTTTTTGTTGTCTAGGCTCAGTTGAGCTTGAAGAAGGGCCTCCTCCTTCTTTCGCAGCTCTTCCGTTTTCGGAGGAGTGGGCTGAGGTGGGGGAGGAGTCTTCGGAAAAAATAAAAAGGCAATTTTATTTCTATACAATTACGTGCAGCAATTATTGTGAGCAATCGTATACTTTGTTCTTGCATGTATAAACTGCATCTGATTCACAGTATTATTTTTCCCCTCTTTCTTTATACTTGATTTAAAAGAGAATACATGCATTAATGCCTAGTTTCCAAGGTTTCTATTTATATTCTCTTCTCATCCTTATATTACTCCACAGACCATACATTAACTCATTGATTTTTCAAGTATAAATTATACAAAGAGAAAGTATGGATATCTTCGAAAATTTTTATAAGAAAATTTCGGTGAATAAAAACGCCTTATATTTTACAAGACAAACTTTTATAATTTGTCTTCTGGGAATACAATGTATTTAAAAACCCATTAGGATGGTCTCTCTGAGACTTTCTCACATACTCTCTAATAAAAGTATTATTCCTATACCTCCGCATAAAATTTTGGACTTTGTATAAGGCTATGAATACCAAGAGTGCACAGATTTTTATTTCCCTACACGAGAGATGCTTGCTTTATTATACCAAAGAAAGGTGGCTTTTGAATTTTAACGCAGGTCATTGTAGAGCAATAGGAACATCAATTTTTTGGCATAAATATATCATTTCTAATAAATATATCTGGCGATATCTTGCGATTACACACAAACATGCAGTTAATACACAAGTATCATAAAACCAAATATGTCTTTTGGGCCCCTTTTTTACCAATTAAAATCAAAATTTGAAACGGAATTATAATTGTAGTCACAAGATCACACACCACATTTAATTTACCTGGTTAATTACATTTTTAAATTATTGTATTTAAATGCACATGGCTATTATCGTACGATTTTCGGCGATTTCTTTTGCAATCTTTACGATCTTTGGCGATTAATCTCCGAGATAAATTTAATGTAAAAGTTACAGAAAACCGAATGTATATTGTGGATGCATTCTTTCAGACCAATTGAAATAAAAATTTGATACATAATTATAAATGTAGTCACAAATTCACATTACCAAATTTCATATATTTAAAACATTGAATTTTTAAGTATTATATTTTTAAATACTTGTAAAAATACAGACTAAATGTTTGTCAGTCCCTTGATGGATTTGTTTCGAAATTTCATTCGTATCTACATTATAGATTCTAAACTTATATACCAAATTACATGTATCTAGTTCTTTATGTTTTGTAGTTATCTAGTCACTTGTACTCGGGCATATAGACAGAAAGAATAGCTCTGAGTAGATTTCGTTCAAAATTAATAGAAATCTACAAATTTAGCGCGCAGATCATATACCAAATCTTATCCCTCTATCTCAAAGTTTTCTGAATAATAGTTTTTGCAGACAAACAAACAAGCAAAAAATATAATTTAAAAAATTATTTTTAGCCCAGGGACGTTTAAAACGTGAAGAACTATCAAAAGTTGGTGATGCACTATTTTAATTTAATTTTTTTAGCTTTACTTTTATTTTTTTTTAAACTGTTCCATAATGCATGGTCAATAACTTTCACTCTGCAATGAATTTAAATACAGAATGCGCTTTGTAGTTGGTATATATAAAAAAGTAGTAGGTAGAAATCTCCTGATGAAATTCATGTCATTTAAATGTATAAATAATAAAATTTTTTTTTTGTTGGTATCAATACAGCTAAAATATGAAAATTTCAGCCAATTAAATTTATTTTAAGAATATAAAAACTACTTAATCGTTTGTTTTATTTTAGACATATTTTCAATAATAGCTCTGCTCTTGTTCTTTGAACTTCTCGAAACCGCTCTGAAGAAGAAAGCTTTCTTACTTGTTTTTTATTCTGCAGTTCTTTGAGCTTGGTTTCTGATTCTCTGAGTTTATCACGCACGGCTTTGATTTCTTCATTCAATCGCTTAGTCTCATCCTTTAGTATGCTATCCTGAAAATGTGCACAAATATAACTGCTT
>JAPMOR010014587.1:60791-73914 GCA_026543865.1 Argiope aurantia | reverse complement strand
AATCAGAATAAAATATATTGCAATTCGTAGAAACATAGAATATAACTTTAAGACCAGGAAACAAAAATTGTAGAAAAATATTTATATTCTGAAACTTAAATATTGCAATTTTATATATATCCTTTTATTTGTGAATCTGTAAAATGTTGTAAAAAAAATTCCGAGGACGCTTGAAATTCTTTAAAATCTTCATCTTATATTTTATCACGTTTCATTTTAATGGGATTTTATTCCATTTAATTATTAAAGATAAAAATTCTTATACATGGAAATATTCAGAGCCAGTATAAAATAATTAGACCAATTGTAATGCTCATTTTTTTAGAAGCAGTATAATACATTTAGAATTATATTGAATTTTATTCCATCGTTAATACTTTATTAATTTATAGCATATGGCAAATAATATTATGAAGTTAAAAATATAGACACTACGAAAACTACAGAAATTCCAATATATTACAAGTATTATTTCATTTTGTGTATTCTCATTCTTTAAAATCATTTTTCTATACTTCTCACCTGACAATTAAAAAGAAATAAAAAGATTTATGAGTTAAATCTATATCTATACTTATAATAAAGCTCAATGTGTGTGTGTGTGTGTGTGTGTGTGTGTGTGTGTGTTGGCGCTCTACAGGCCAGACCATTCAACCTACAGTTACCAAATTTGGCACGTGTATACCTTGGAGGCCGGGAATGTGCACCTGGGGGTTATTTTTTCGAGTTTTTAATTAGAATTGTATTTATTTAAAAATTAAGCGAAATTTTGTCGTGTTTCTGCTATAACTTCCGAAAATATTACCGCACAAAAAAGATTTTTACATGAAGTTAAAGATAAAAAATTTATCTTTTAAATGCTACCAATGCTTTAACATCAAAATTAAATTTCTGTTTTTAATGAATTTTTAAATAAATATTTTAACTCTATTTTTCAACAATTTCTTTCGTACAAAATAAAAATAAACGTTTCGCATTCCTGGGAAAAAAATAGTTTTTTTCAAAGTGTTGCCATCACATTGATTAAAGCTCCAATTAAAAATAAATTAAATCTTTTTGGAAATGAAATCGTCTGTAGGAAATGAAACAAATAAGAAGTACTATTTTTTTCAAAAAAATAAATTCAAGAAAAATTATTTTATGATCTTTTACACTCTCTATATTATTAACCCAATAAATCAGCTTTATTTTAAGGCAAGTTTTGTTTAATATGAACAAGATATCCATTCAAATCAATGCCACACATCTAATTTGTAAACCTTTAGTAAGACACAGATCTGTTGCGACATAAATCGTAAATATTTTATTTAAAAGTAGCAAACGATTATTTTAATAATTATAAATTTTATTTTGTAAATAGTTGTGAAAGTCAGATTGGCAACAGTGATATTTTTGGAACTTTTAATTTGTTGTTTAAAAACGATGCTAGAATTTTGAATGAAAATAAGTTGATGTAAATTTGATAATATTATCTACAATGTAATAAGATTTAGTTTCATAATAAGTTTGCCTGCATTCTATTTTTGTTGACGCACGAACACAACAGATATACTAAAATGGTTTAAATAGAAAATGATTATATTTTACTTAATTCAATAATAAATGCTCTAATAAATAACGAATTTTTGATTTTACATAAAGCTTCTGCTGTGGAAATCACGAATAACAAAATGTTCTTGAAACACTAATATTTTAAATAAAAAGAGTTAATTTCCAATCAACTAAATCGATCACTTAAACTGACTGATTTATGAAAATTTGAATATCACTATTCAATAAAAAAAAGGATAATTTTAGATTTTCCATCGATCGTTTCAAAGAAAATACGCCAATCAGCGCGCAGGTTTCTCAAGATTAATTGGCCTAAGATTATGAAAATGTTGAGTTTTTCTAAATTTTTAACATTCAAAACTTCATAAATAAGTCTTATTTGATTGTGGAAAATAGAAACATTCATTCATTTATTTAAAATTTGGCGTGTCTAGAATATTTCTCAGAATATGATACCTTACTGCATTAAATTTAGATTTCATAATTTTTGAAATATATTTATAATACGGAACAAAATATTATTATTGATTTCATTTCAATCCTTTTGAAAGCAAAACTAAAAACTGAATTTTATGCTAAATCTGAGAAATTTTTGTTGAATTATTCTTTGAGATATTACATAAATTATCAAAAATATTTTGTAGTTCACATAAGACTTAAATACCGAGATATTCTGTTTGCAATATTCATATTCAATAATAATAGTAATAAATAAATAGCAATAAAGATGATAAATAAAATAAAACGCTTGGTTTTATTAAAAAATATCTTTATATTAATTGCAATTTCATCATTTTCACTTTAAATTAAAGTTGACGTTTTACCGGAAATGACAACAATTTAGCAAAATATATAGAGTAAATTGAACGAAACGATCTAAACAAAAGTATAAGTTTGGTATGACTATCAAAATTTGAAGATTAAAAATGTTTTGTTTGAGAATCTATTAAGAAACCAGTTACTTAAAATATTTAATTGAAAATTGTAGCGA
This sequence comes from Argiope aurantia, assembly GCA_026543865.1. NCBI lineage: Eukaryota > Metazoa > Arthropoda > Arachnida > Araneae > Araneidae > Argiope > Argiope aurantia. Next base: position 71,372 of record JAPMOR010014587.1, on the reverse strand, counting down.
GTGGTAATACTGGCGAACCGGCTGGTCGCCAAAGGCGGCTAGTACTTATATAAATTGAAGTTCAAGAATGCAGTTTATTAAAGAATGCATTCTTAAAATATGAATCATAAAAAATTAGGATTATTTAAAAATATTATCATAATGGTAACACGAAAGTTATAAAATATTTTTTTATCATAATATCGAATGTTCCTATATTATTTTCAAGAATTGTTCGATTTAAAATTTTTATGTTTCAAGAATAGACTAAAAAAATATTCTGATGCCAGACAACTGATAGAAAACTGAAAAAAACGGAACTTTCCAATCAAATCAGTGCACCAAAATTATTCAACCAAATATGGATCAGTACTCACAGGAGAGGCTCCTCGGGAAATCATTTCATTTTTGCGCTTCTCCTGTTCTAGTCTCCGCTCCAGATCCTCGATCTTCTGCCGCTCCTTCTCTCGTTCCATCTACAAAAAGGACATCAATCAACTTCGATTCTAATTCATTAACTTTCAAATTTCAGGTGATGTGTTAATATTTCAAATTACAAAGGTGAACTGTTTTTAATAACTTATTTATATGTAACATCACATAACCATAAAAAGTTTTTTTTACAAAAAAATAGTATTGATATTCATATACAACAGTATAACAGCGTCGCTGAAGCATTTTTTTTTGCTACAATTTGCTTTCGATTGATAAAATAATTTGATTTTACTTATGTTTGAATGAAATACTTTGTTTTAAATAGACTAAAAAATTGACTCTAAGTATTCAAAACCCAAGTGTTTTACTAAATAAAATTAGTGAGTTGAATATGAGACCATTTTTTCTTGTCAGTTTCATTATAGATTATATTGATATCTTTTTTTTATCAGAATCTTTTTATTGGAAGTAATAAAAGCTAAAATAAATAGGAAAAAAAATTACCAGGTTCATAAAAAACAGCTGATAAAATAATCCGCTTTTTTTCTTCTTTCAATAAACAAGGTGACTTTTTTCATCTAAGAACTTGGCATTAACAGAAGTAAACAACTTGACATGAGAACTGCTTGCAATCATTTTTATATATATGATGATAAATAAAGTTATTATGTGTATATCGAAATTTATATATTTAAATTTTTATGAAAAAATGCAATATTTATAAAAAGTTATTGTTAAAATTTTAAGAAATATTACTGTCATATGATGAAATTACATAGTGATTTTTTTCATTTACTTAAAAATAATCTAACCATATTATATAGTGCATATTAATGGAAAAAAAACCGCTTTAGAATTTTAAACTGTTTTTTTTGTATTAAATCAGTCTATAAATCTATTCAAAAATAACTGAAAGATTCATTTATTGTCTTACTTTAATTAAATAAATATTTAAAAATAACTACCTGTAAATCATCTTTTCCTATACTTTCTTCTTCAATTCGAAATTCTAGTTCTTCTACTTTTCTGAAATAATTAAAAAAAAACAAATATTTAAAAACAACATTTTTCAAAAATTGAACTCTTTACCTTTCTGATAGAAAGTATATCATTTCTGAAGAGAAATATTCTATTTCTAAACATTTAAAACTAAGGAAAATTTAAAAATAAAAACAAACGGCCAGATCAAATCAAGTAACGATGCCAATTACCATTTCGCATGTATAATTGAAATCCCGTGATAAATATCAATCGATGGTGTTAAACTCTGACTCAGGCCTTTACTTAATTAACTCTAGTGCTGACGTGTTTAAATGGCAAAATTAGAATTAGTAATGCATTAGAATTTTTGCGTAAGATAGCAAATTAATTTTATGAATTATGAATATGTTTTATGGATTATGAATAATTTATTTAAACTAACCACGATTCAGTTTATTAAATATATTGGAAATTCATTGAATTTTTCAAAAAAAATAATTTATTGATGTAGTTGCTTTTTTACATCATACACTCGGTTAACATAAATAGAGCGACATTCATTCAACAGCAAACGAAACAGCTAGAAAGTATAATTTATTTTTTGCCTTAGCTTGAAATATGAAATTCCATGCAATTAGCGGAGTTTATGAGGCAATTTATGAGATAATAATTTGCTATTTAGTAAAAATATTTCTGCCCTAATTACAATTTCTTTCAAAACAAACGAAATTCGTAAAAACTAATTAAAATTCTTTTTGAATTCTTCGTAACCTGGATTATTGTTTTTAACCATAACCTTCTCCGACCTAAGAATTGCTAGCAAGGAAATTTTTTTGAAGGATAAAGACCTAAAAAAGCAGTCATATTTATTACTTCTGGAATCAAAGGTCACTGAATTTTGTTTCTGCAATTCCTCAAATAGGACGCACTGAATTTATTGCTGAGGTTCCACACACAAAAAAGAGCTGAAACTCACAACAATCAAATAGTTTCAATATATTATTATTGTGGTATTGAAATTCACCATTATTTCATCAGAGGCAAATTTATTATCTTCCGAATCAAAGATCATTAACATTGATTTTGTAATTCCCCACACAGAACAAACAAGGATGAAATCGAAACTACCATACATAAACTATTAAAAACATGCAAATCAAGTAGTTTCAGCCTATCATTATCTGACTTTCGCAATGAAACGTGAGCAAGTCTTTTTATCATAGACAACATTATGAGGTTAGAGATTCTAACATTATCTTCTAATGACATTCTCACCATTTCATGTCATTAGAAGACAAAATAAATCGTCCTTTTAGATTCTCTCTCCCATTAGCAACCATTATAGAAAGGGTGACACAAAAGTAGGACAAGGAAATAGAAAGATCAGAAGAGGATTACATGAAATGAACGAATCACTTACTGGTTACTCAACTGTGTCAGCTACCAGTAGCTTAATGGATTAAGATATGATTTTAAAAATACATGAAGAAGAGAAAGAAGGTTATGGATTTTGATCCTTTGGAAATGTCCCTTCAGCATATTTTCAAAATTCGTTGGTCGAAATGCGTTTTAGCAACACATTGCTCGCTGTAGTTGGACTGGTTGCTGCGTGCGAAACGAAATGCAAATGTTATATAGTTTCTTCTGAGAAACTTCTAAGAAGGTAGCATCCTTCTTAGAAGATTCTCTCTTCGTACTGTTACACCATGCTCCTTCGCATTGTTCGTATTTTTATTTTTAGTATTGTTATACCATGCTCCTTCGTATTGTTCGTTTTATTCATTATTCTTAGCATTGCTATACCATGCTCCTTCCTATTGTTCGTATTTTTATTTTTAGTATTGTTATACCATACTCCTTCGTATTCATATTATTATTATTCGTATTGTTATACCATGTTCCTTCGTATTGTTCGTATTAATATTCTTCGTATTGTTATACAGTGCTCCTTCTTATTGTTCGTATTATTATTCTTCGTATTGTTACATCGTGGTCTTTCGTATTGTTCGTATTATTAGTCTTCATATTGCTATTCCATGCTCCTTCGTATTGTTCGTATTTTTATTCTTCGTATTGTTACACCGTGTAATGCCTTTCATTAGAGCAAAAGGTATAAACGATGATATATTTCCTCGAATTAAAATAATTACATATGATCTTTTCAATAAAAAGTTACACTACAAATGCGAAAATGAATAAGGTTATCTAATTCAAAATACAATCGCAATAAAATACGAATTATACAATAAAAATAATCGCAGGTGTCACAGACATCAAGTGGCTTTAACACACTGAATAACTTGTCCAACTTTAAAACTAAAATTTAAAACAACTGCAACAAACAACTTCTCTTGCAATCAGCGAGGTGAGAGATGGAACTTTCTGGAAATTACATCGTATCTCAGGAATCAACTTTCTCGCTTTGAAAGAAGCAAAGGGTGTCAAATCGTTGTTAAAATCGCTGCAACAATATGCAGAAGCTAAAGGATTCTATCTCAATTTCAACTATGCACTCCAATTCATTTTGAAGAATTGATCTATGTCTCTTTTATCCGAATCCTTGTCTCATGGATCACTTAGATAAGTTGGAACCAAAACGAAACAACATTAAATACTTAGTGCATAGTAAAAGTCTGTAATCTCTTTTATCGGATTTTAAGAATTTTTTTTTTCAAAATACAATAACGTTATGCAGTAGTTGAAATCTTTGTAAAACAATTAAAGTTATTATTTTTTAAGTATTTTTTCGTGTGATTCTTACTCTGTTTTATTCGTGTTACTCTGAATGGGCAATTTTCAGTAAAGGGCGCAGATCAATTTATTATAACAGTGTGCAGATTACTATTAATATACAACTATACACCATTAGAAACTACAACTAAGAAATTAACAGAATAATGAAACTTTGATTTTAAATATATCCCAATGAATTTTTATGCATCTCTTAGAAAGACAATAGTAAGAAAGATAATGGACAATTGGGTTTACCTCCTCTCTTCGTCCAGCTTAGCAGCTAGATCGCGCCTTTCAGCTTCCGCTGCCTCTAAGAGTTGGCGGAGTCTTTGTGCTCGCTTTTCGCTCTCTTCCATATACTTCCGGTGTTCTTCCTACAAAAGATTTAGCTCTTTTATAGCTAAATCGAACTACAGAAAACTATCTTTTTTAGAGAAGGTATATGCAGAAGGTAATCACTAATTTATTTAATTTTGAAGCGCAAGTGAGAAAGCTACACACAATATTATGAAACACACAATATATCTGAAAGTGATACACAGTATCGGATATTTTCTTCTAAATAGATGTACAAAAAATTAAAATTTTCCTAAAAATAATTTTATTATTTTTCTGCAGAATAGTTTATGTCATTTTTTATTTTATTTTTAAACATTTTATTTAACGTGGACATGCTATGTAAAAATTAAATTTTCAATTAATTTTATAATAACTTCTTAATGTGTCAAGCATTAGAAATTCGGTACTTTTCTGTTTCTTCAGAGACAATTAATCACCTTAATATTTTCAGAGTGTCATTATCAGATAATCGATCAATTTAATTAAATCTCGATTCAATACAGGTAGTAACACTGAACCAAGTAGTAACAATTTTAGAAAAAAAATCAGAAGACCGTCTGTGTATGTTTGAGCTGAACAGGCAAGACCAACTGATATAGAACTAACTAAATATGGTATCAATATTCGTTAGAATTTAAAAAAATGCATCGCTGAGCAAATTTTAAGAAAAACTTAATAAGAATTTTAATGGAAAAATAGAGCGATAATTTGATGCTTTACCATGATAACTTTCAAAAATATTCTAGTAGAAAAATTATTTTTACAACTTTTTAAAATTAAAAAATATATATAATTAAATATATATAATCATATCATGTGAATTTATATTTCATGTGCGTTTTGCATTTTGATAATTTTTAAAAAAATATTATGTGCATAATTTTCAATAATATTTAGTACTTCTGAATGAAATTCAGACCATTTTAATTGCTATATCTAACATTTATTTCAATGTTTTACTTCTACTGTTGAAAGATAAAGAAAGGCGCTCTATTTTATTTGTGCAGTTTACATTAAGTTTAATTGTAGTTTAAACAAAATTATCCCTAAAAAATTTTGAATTTTAAATGATGTTAAATATATTTTATTTAGGGTAATATACTCAAAAATTACTAATGAATCAATGGGAGAGTTTTCTCGTCACTTTCTCATATATTCCTTAATAAATGTACTAAAGTATTTTCAATTTCATGCCATTCATGAGTAATAGTTACGAAAGAGCGAATTAGTATGTGATATTTGGCAATTTCTTTGGAGATTAATCACTGTGATAAGGTCAATAAACAAGCACCAAAAATTGGAATGTGTATTTCTTCGATTTCTTCGACTTTTTTCGATCTGACATCAAAATTACCACACAATTATAATTGTAATCGCTTAATCACATACAATATAGTTAATTATTCATATACTTAAGCCATTGAGTTTTTGATGCTAGTGGAAGTATAAACCGATAGATAGTCAATCCCTTAATGGATTTGATTCCAAATTTGAGACACATCTTTATTTTTAATGTTAAATTTTTATACCAAATTTTATCCATCTAGCTCTCTTCGTTTTGTAGTTATCGTTTTAACTTATATTTGAACAACCAGTCTTTGAACAAAATTCGCTAAAAATGTGACAGCAATCTAGAAATTTGGTGTAAAGACCATATACCAAACTTTATACACATTCTCAAGGGAGTTTTCAGTTATAGTGTTTCAGGCATGACTCCAAAAATGTATGTTTCGGAATCAAGGAGTTCTGATTCGTCACGAGCTATAGTTCGATTTTTTTTTCTTTTCCAATTACTGCACTTTTTCTTTGCATACTTTGTATTCATGAAAGTAAAATATACAAAATCCCCCCCCCAAATACTTAAAATTACTTAAATGTTTAAAAAAATCTTTTTTTTTTAAAGTCAGTTCGTGCAATATGAAAAAAAAAAAAAAACCTATTTTTCAAATATACAATAATTCTAAGTCTAAAAATTTGTCTTGCAGACCATTTTGAACAATTGTTACGTTTTTTGATTTTATCTTTTGATTTATTTTTTACGTACCCGTACAGAAAAATATGTCAGTCAATAAAATTACGAAACATTTTATACCTTGGTATCTTTGACACAGCAATAAATATTGTTTATAACTTCTAGAAGTAGCATTCAGTAGACTTTCTTTATTAGAAAATGATCGATCTGAGAAGTTGTAAATAATTGCATATGATTGGAGTCCATGACGTTTATACCATCTAATACGTTTTTCAAGACCACCTTGTTGATTTAGAAACCAGCCATGGAATGGAATCGATTTTGGGAGCCAAACAGGATCTCTGATTCAGCAAGAGAATAATAATTATCCATCATTAAAAGAAATCTGCCGAAGGCAGAACGAATGGGAGGTTTGCAAAACATGTTTTGATGCATCGTGCCAATTAAGTATGAATATATCGAGATGTTTCTAATTACTATTTTATGAAAATACTGAAGTGCATATGGTAATGAGAAACTGTGAAAACGGAATTGATGATCGCTCGTTCAAAGGTTTAAGGAAGCAAAATTTATTATGGACGCCATTACAATAATGTGCAAATATTCTATATTAATTATAAAGTTTTTCTGAAGATGTAAAACATCTGAAAATGGCACAAACCGATTGACACTGATTATCATATTAGATAATTTGGAAATAGGCTTGTATAAAATACTTATTCGATAAGTATGGAGTGTTTACTAATTTAAGGCATTAAAAAGTCCATATTTCAAGGAATTAACAATTTTATAGGTAATTACGGATTTCTGAATGTATGTAGACTATTAAATGTATAGTGACATCCAGTTAAAGCGAACCGCAAGCAGATCAATTAAAAGATGCTATTAGTTGCAATAGAAAACATAAATTTTATGAATCATTAAATATTAATATAATATTAACATTTTGTCAGGTATAACTGGCCAGATTTTTGTCCCTTCATTACTTTTATTTAGTTATCACAGCAATTAAAAGCGAGTATTACATCATTATTTATGGAAACATAATTAATGATTTAGACGTTACAATATTTATGATTAATAGTTTATTATTAATAATAATTGCGGCTAATTTTAATAACAATTGCTGCTTTATAACCAGTAATTATATATAATTACTAGTTAATGTATTAAAGTGATTAATTACTTTGATTCATTATTATTAATAATAATCGATATTAATTATTTTAATCGAAATACATAAATACGAGATATGGATGTAGATATCATGAGCCGTAATAAATAAACGAGGGTATACATTTTCTCAACTTACTAAAATAAATTATTAAAATTTTGTTAAAATAAAAAAAGTATTGAAATATGAAATAAAATTGACTAGATTATTAAACACCTCATTAGTTAATTGCCAACAATCGCAAAATACATCTGTTTACAAAAAAGTGACAGCTAAAAATAAATTCCAGTTATATGCATAATTAAAGTTTTCGAATATAAGAGAAGAAACAAAAATGGTTTTTAGTTAATAAAGCAGCATTAATGGATATCATTTTAACTCCTTTGGATAAAATGCCACGCCTAACTAATTTATCAGCAAAATTCAATAAATCTTTTCTAGAAATTTGGATGTTTAAATCTGTAACTAAGACGGCGTTTAATTGCATCATTACTAGTCATTACCTTGACATGCCACTTGGAAGGACCTAAAACAGTAACTATCAATCTTAAAAGTCTGAAATAATATGTCTAATCAAATTAAGAAGTTAAAAAAAGAATGCTACTAATGGTCAAGGAATTTTTTAGAAAAATCCAAAGAGTAAGTACTACTGAATTTTATTTCTAGTTTTATAAAGTATATAAAAATGGTTTCACCAAATAACAGAGTTTAAGTACAAACTAATTGGGTAGAAATATATTCGAATTACTAGAATTTCAAGCCGAAAATGACACCCTTTATGCTATATATCAATAAATGCCCATTTCAAAAACTATGGCACTGTTAAATTATCTTGTTAATACATAAAAACACGTGAAATAAAATTCTTACTTGGAGACTTTGTGTAGAACTATGTTGACTGTGATGATTATTGTGTTCTTTATCTGAATCCTGCAAGAAAAATAAATTGTTACTCATAAACAATTTATATATATAAAAATTATTGAGCAATAAGTTTTGTTAGAAATGTGAAAAATGTGAGCAAATATTTCGCTGTTAAAACAATTTTGCGGAATTATTATTATAAATTGCGAAATGGTATCAAAGCCAGCATATTGAAATGAATGAATATTATCAATCGCTTTCATACATTCGGATTAAGTTTGCGCACAATCAATCAAAAAGTGTATGATCTGAAAAATAATCAACATGCTATGTGATATGGAACACATTTGTAAGTTTAATGGATTCGTGTTTACGTGAATTTTAAAATTTTTTGTATAGACAGGTAGCTGCACAAGTAGATGCACAGATTTTTTGTGTTAAAAGAATCTGCAAATTTACCTTTGCATATATTTTAAAATTTTACAACCCCCCCCCCCATTTTTTCATTTAAAAGTTTACAAACTACTGAATCGTCAGAAGTATTAAAATTGTTCATAATGCTTTCCTTTTGCAAAATGTTTTCGCAAAAGATTATAATTTGACTTTATAATACTGCAGCTGATACTGCCGACAAGATAATCAAGACATATCAAATAAATAAAACAAAAATATCTAAGATATCATATAAAAATATAAAATTATTGCATTTCACAATAATTTATTTGATAATGAAGATTGTGGTCTGGGTGAAATGACTTAAAGACACATATTGTCTTTTATGTGGTTTATTAATAACATCAACAACAAAAGGCACATGATTACGCCAAAGTGTAGTAGGCCTAGAGAACTACACATACAACTTCTCGGGTGAGAGAGAAAGCCGAGATCACACTCACCCAGTACAGGAGTCAAGTTCGCGTCCACTGGAAAATAAAAATACTAACATCAACAGGGAGACCACGTGATATTTACATGATTGGCAGCTAGCTCCGCCCAGGAAGACCACGTGGTTAACTGAATTCTTAGCAAAATAAGAAACATTCAATATAAATCTGTGTATTGAAAATCATTTTTGAAGAATATGAATAAAATATTTATGAGCGGAAGTCTTTATTAGATTCATGTGTAGAATGAATAAATATCTGTGTAGAAAAATCCGTTAAAGTAATGCATATATTTAAAATTCACTCAACATATGGACTCATAAATACAAAATTTTCAATTACCGTATTATTTTATAATGCATTGAAATCTCGAATTTATTTAAGAATGCACACATTTTTGAGCATAAGCATTCTGCAATTTTAGTACATTACTTCTAGTACCATAGAGAAAACCGAAATGAATACCAGACATCTTTTTTTTCGACCGAATTGAACAAAATTTTGCCACTCAACTACAACTTGAGTAATAAGGACATATGCCGAATTTTATTTAGCTAAGTCATTGTATTTTTGAGTGATATCGTATTTACTTGCATGAAAATACGGAGACAACTCTTTGATTCAAAAATTTACTTAAAATCATATCTAAAGTTTAAACTTTAATTGCTAAAATGGTGTACAAATCTAAATGCTTAAACGATGCTAAATTAAATCTAAATGCTTAAACGATGTACAAATCAAAATTTTAAATACTAATTTATTGTGCTTTCGAATTATCGTGTTAATAATCAGGCAGAAACAAATTAACTATCGGATTTAATTTAAAATTTGATACTAATCATAATTTGGTACATAAATTAATTTTATTTGTTAGAAATGTGAATCAAATTTTATACATGTTGGTCTTTGCTTATTAATTTTATTGTGCACACCTGTTCGCGGGCCGCAAATCAGGCAAAAAAACTTTCTCTGAATAGATTTTGTTCAAAATTCAATAGAAATCTATATATTTGATGAAAAGACCGCATAGTATTGTTACGAAATTTTCTTTACCGGGGTTCGTTTGGATAGTGGAAGTTATATGGTGTGGAGAACGCTCAATCAGTAGGCAGAAGTAGAATAAAAACAACGACGTTTATTTACACGAAGACACACAGGACAGCACAAAAACGACAACTATATACAGCACAGAAGACGATTATCTTCACCCGAGACGTGTA
>JAPMOR010014587.1:5889-56452 GCA_026543865.1 Argiope aurantia | reverse complement strand
GTCAAATTACGAGAGATGACTCCAAACCCGGACGCTTACTTTTCAGAATTTTATATCACTCAAATGGAAAAATGTTCAGATTACATAAGTCATATTTAACGTAGATCCAGTCCAATATATATTACGAGTATTTTACGAATTGGATCTCGAATCTTAATTACGCAATCCTCATGCTCAGACTTTACTTGTAAGTTATTATAACTTACGTAAAATTTTGGATTCAAATAAATACGAGTATTTCTAAGGAGCAGATATTCCGCACCACCATATACCACAAGATAAGGATTTTATATGTCAGTTTCACAAATATCTAATAATATATCTTACATTCTATAGTTAAAATAATTGCCAAAATATGTAATAAACGGTCACTTTTTACTGAAAAAAGCAGCATAACTTCACCAAAATCTTCGCATTTCATTGTTGTTACATTCATGCAATAAAATGCTTTATTACTCTATGTATTTGTAATGTTTATGCATATGCATTCAATAATCATAACCATTAACTTAATAATTATGATTACTGAAAATAATTGAGCCATAAGTTCTCATTTAAGATCTCATTTTCCAAATAATTCTTTAATTTTTATCTTTTTAGCTTTCTTCTGTATCTCTTTAACTGCTAGATAAAAACGTTATTTATATGAGAAAATTAAGTATTTTCAAACTGTTTTAGTGAATTTTACATAAATTTATTACAATACAGCATAAATGGTTTCTTATTGGGATCGGAGATTTAAAAGAAAACTATACTTCTATAAGCTAAGTAGTATATGGTGTGGAAGATCATATATTTTTTTCAAATAAACCCAATTATTGGAATGAAGCATTAATACAAATTTCATGGATTATCTAGCACAAATTATGCATATTTTTATGTTTCTTTTTTTAGAATAAATTTCTTGAATAACCAATTTTTGGGGGAGTATATGAACTATTTCGCTTTTTATTTTATTTTGTAATTGATTCTTTTAATAGCATCTTGGCGTAATAGAGTTTTAAAATTTTGTAAACTTAAATGTTTCCGTAGATAATAATATATTTTATTATTTTCTTCACAATTATCAGTTAAACTACAAATTTAATGAAATTTAATGAAAGTTTCAGAAAAAATTTATTTCAAAATTTCGTAAAATTTATTATGAGATTTAATGAACTTGATGTTAATTAAAATGCTCTTTTTAAGCAATAAGTACTCATGCTTAAAAATTTGAGAAATTTTCTTGAAAAAAATTTAAAAGATTTTCTTATTATTATTTTGATAAATTACTCATGAATATTTACCGTTTAAAAGAGCTATTAAAATTTTCCATCCTACTGGCTTTAAAGTCGATTTTTAAAAAAAATAAACGATGCACAAGAGGACCTGTATCCGACAAAACAAAATTTCTACTCTGTAATTCTTTAAAAACTGTCCAAGCATTATTTCTTTTATAACGAAATGTTCATATTCTGTTAAAATAACCAATTATTCAATTCAAAATTCAGGGGGGAAAGTGTATGAAAGATGCAGACTAAATTGCATAATGATATATACGTGAAGTTTTGAAAGACACTGACTTGATGTCTAAATTATGAAAGGATGAGGGTTAAAAATAAATACAGTTAGAAATCATTATTAATTATTATTAATAATATTTGCTCAAATGTAAAATACTTGAAACTTTTCAATTAATAAAATGTTTGATGCACTACTTTATATAAATATATTTGGATTTTTGATGGAAAAATATTCAAAACTGTATGAGGATTTTTTTTCAGAAGGTAATATTTCATAAAGTTTCAACAGATTGCGTACTTTTAAATTAGAAATTCTGTTTTAAATAATATTTTTTAATTATATTTAATTCGATGAGAATTTTCATAATGTCCAGTTCATTTATTTGAGTCAATCTTGCATAGAAAATTATGTGCTGGCACGATATATCTTCAAACCCCAAAATATTACAATAATATTAGAAAAAATTAGAGCAGCATATTAAAAATAACACTATAAAATATTTTTATTTAACCAACAAATAATATATTGTATTCATTCTTCCAAGTACATTTTTAAATTGATAATTCCCCTGAATTTCATGTTGAAAAAACTTTATGTAACGCATAACATTCAATGTATTATTATGGAATATAGCTAGATGTAACAAACAGTCAAAGGAATATTCATACATATTTACTATACATGAATTTGCACGTTTAAATCAAAATCAAAGATTTTTTTTTCTATTTTGTAGAATTAATTTTGAATCAAATGTAATTTGGATATTTCGAAAAAGTGAAGACAGAGTCCGAATAATTACAAGAATAAAACCTTTATTAATAAACTATATATCAGTCTGGGGTAGTAGAACACAATGAGGGTTAGCGCCATTAACATGCAACATGAGGAGAAGCTGGCCGGGTGGTCATTGGGGTTACACTGGACACTTGGTATTAAGACACGGAATCCACCATTTCATGCACGCAATCCCTGCGAACACACAACAAAAAGCACAATCACAACAAGCACTTACAAGCAGCATGCGAACACTACAAGTAAACATTTAGCAAGCTATTCAGATACATTCAAACCTTTTGTGCAACTTTAAAGCTAGGAAATCTATTACAATAGCCATTGTTTTCAACATTTATTAAAATTATTATTGAAAAAAGAATAAACTTTAAACAGAAAAATTAAACTTTTAAAGAAAATGCTAGTACTTCTGAGGTTAACATTTCAGCTCCATTTATTTTTTAAAAATAATATTGCCTATGTTCAAGAGTTTATTTCTCACTAAATGCTCTAAAAAAATTTCAAAGATAACTTTTATAAATTATCATATATTATTTTTGTAATATTATGTTTCTTATTATTCGAACCTCCAATCAAATCATGCAATGCACTAAAATGGATATAAGCAATTCTTACTTATTCAATAGCAAGAAAATGCCTACTAAAAAGTTTTATTTAATATGTCATTAAATAATTTTGTGGCAATAGATTATTGTTGTATTGCAAAATATATAGCATTCACATGATAATATCATAATATATTCAATTCTATTAAAAGTGAGTTGCAAATTTCAAAAGTCTCGGAGGTGTGCCATTTTATACGATTCTAATTATCGCGAAATTTATAAAGTTATATAATGTCTGTTGCCAATGAAAGAATACTAATATTTTCATTCAAATTTCAATCATTTTTTTTTCATAAAGGTTCGTCAAAATTTCGATTACTAGTTTAAAAATATATATTTTGAAATTAGATAAAAAAATTTCAAACAATCAAAAGATTTAAAAAAAAATAAATTTCATAAAATAAGCAGTTTATTTTTTTCATTTTGTATGTTTTGATCATCAAAACATGCAAAGAGACATGCGAATTTCATTGATCAAACCAGTTATTTTTATACTAGCAGAATCTTAAAAGAACGTGATTTGAACTGAAAAAATAAAATAAAAAATAAAATTCAATATTTTCAACAGAATTGTATTTTTTAGCAGAATAAAAAAATGATGTCGAGAGTTATCTTAGAATTAATTTTACTTTTCAAAATTCTAAATTATGCTAATATTTTGCAAGAAACAATATAGTTAATTTTGTCTTTAAGTATCTTAACGAATAAATGTAATGTAATAATTATAACCTCAATTAACTCGCAAAAATGTAACCTTCAAACATATGCAGAGTATTTGAAGAGATTTTTAAATAATTTTTGGTGAATAAAGATTTTTGCAAAAGTATAGATTATGTGGAAGCATATATATATTTTTTAAAAAATGGCTTTAAAATGTGTAATATTATTATTATTTAATTTCTTATGAGACAAAAAAAGAAATGATTTATTATTGATTTAATAAAGAATTAATTATTTAAAATCTTTGAAGTAAATTTTATTTTTTAGTAATCAAATTTACAAAGCTGAACAATTACATAACCCGTAAGAATTAGCATTAAATGCCTGAAAGAGTAAAAACAAAAAACATTCTATAAGCATTCCAAGTCAAATCTCCGTACATACATTTTATATTGTCAGGCAAAAGTATTCATACAAGGAATGTCATGCAAAAGAAACAGAAAAAAAAAAAAAAAATAAAAAAAAAAAAAAAAAAAAAAAAGCAAAGAACGCGCGAGAAATACACATGCACGTCATAAAATCAAAATGAATTGTAAAAGCAAAAGCAAAAGCGAATTTAGCCTTTTACATAGAATACGAGCTCAAAAATTCAGAATTTTAAAAACTAATTGGAATGTCGACAATTAAAGCATTCTTGTTCATAGTACTGCAAAAAAGATATTTTGAAGATGTTAAATCTTGACGATATGCCTTTTGGAATAAGGCGTCTGTGTGTGTGAATGAAATTTTCACAATAATAATAATAATAATAATAATAATAAAGGTTTGAAAAAATAAAAAGGAAACTGAGTTCTTATCTTTTTCAAAAATGGTGCGAAAATGAACAAAATATAAGAAAAGAAACAGTACGGTAAAATTATCATTTTTACTTTCTCGTATACGAAGTATTAAAAAAAAAAAAGAAAGTATTATAATTATCAAAAAACTCGAGTTCGAAATTTTGACAAATCTCCACATTTCGGACTTTTCTGATAAACGCATTTTTCGCATTATATCGGTCTGTCTGTATGTGAACACAATAAGAACGATTTGAGTTAGATGAAAATGATATTTTATTGTCTGTAGTCTAATTTGTAGGTTTCTAGTAAATTTTGAGCGGAAAATGTTTGTCCGGTTGATTGAACACAAGTCACCATAATAATTACAAAATAGAGAATAGATAAAATAGGTACATATGTTTAGCATCTGAAGTACAGCTAAGTAACCATATTGAAATCGAGGAGGTGATCATCACTTGGTCTGTACTTCCACAAAAAACATGCAAGCGCGCTAACTCACAGCTATAATTTACATATGTATATGAATGATCTGTCCCGAAATTTGGATCTGAAAAAAGTAGACCAAAACACACATTCGATTTTCTGGTACTTGAATATATGTATCACCCCAATGAATCTTCTTCTGCTTCACTAGCATGACAGTTCCGAATGATGAACCCTGGCCTTTCCCAAAATTCCATTCCATGCTGTCCTGATCGCAGTAATTAATCCCCCCCCCCAAAAAAAAACCCGACAAAGATAGCAGGAGAATATTTTTTCTCGTAACTACTATTCGTCAATGGCATACGGTTAATAATACGCTCGTACATTTATACGAGGAAATGCGAGAAAGTTTCAGGGAATCACTCCTGCCGACATTTCATAATAGCTAACTTTAATTTCGATACATTTTTATTGGTTTTTTTTTTTTGGGGGGGGGGAGAATTTTGTGGTCTTATTTCTTGCATATCGTTTATAATTCGCAATGAATATGAATCGTATTAATGCTAGGATTGAATTCTGATTCTACAAATCTACCTATGGGAAACTTAGGATCATTGGAATGGAATGACGAATCGGAATAGGAAGTTTATGGTTATCCTCTGAATGTACTATTATGTGCCATTAAGGCGGATTTGTACTGTAGCAGAGCATCGTGTGCACTGACAAAGATGGCTCCTGTTTTTAGCCAAGTGAAATAAAAATATCGACTATTCCACCTGAAAGTCTTTTAAAAAATCGATCTAATTCCATAAAATAGAAAGAAAAAATTGTATATAGGGCCTAAGTTGGTCTTTTATTTAACATGTTACTTGAACGTTATGGGCCGCCAACGCCAACAGAAGATCCATACATCTACTGATCAGAAATCTCTAACTTGTGTACTTGCTATAAAAGATGAGCCAAGAGGAAATTTGAAACACCAAGGGCTGCATTTTCCTTATCATTTATTTTTCTGAGTTTCTTAGCGTAATTTATTCTTTAAGACATTGAAAGATTTTCTAATATTCTAAAATGCATTCCGCCATAATATGCTCGCCTATTAGAAAAACATCCATCGCTACCAATCATTTATTTTTCTGAATTTCTTAGCATAATTAGTTTTCTAACATTCTTAAGTACATACTGCCATTGTCATAGTATGCTAGTCTTATGGCCAAAACTATTTTCGCTACAATGTTTTAAAGAAGAATGCTTTGTTTCTAATCACTCGATTTGTTGCTGAACAACTGAAATGATGTATCGCCCCCAAACAACTAAATGCATTAATTTGATCTTCCTCCAGTTACTTCTCGATCGTTGAGCATATTAATTGTCCCATTTGTTACTACACAACTCTTCTCTAAAAATCTTTCGCGAGCTATAAGCTTCATTAAACTTTTCGCTACGATGACTTAACGTTTTAAACTGATGATCGAAATAAGTCATGGGAAGTAGAAAAAATTCCACGAAACATTTCTACAAGTCTTTAATCTGATACGCATCAAAAAGTACTGAATTTTAATGATGCATTTAAAAAAATTAAAATTATACATACATATTTTTAAGAAAGGTGTTTTTAATTTGAATACATTTCTTAAAGAAAAACGCACAATGTATATTCTTAATAAAATGCATTTGAAAAAACGAAATCTGAACATTTACAGTGTACAACAGTCATATGCTTAAAGAAAAAAACATTGTAAATTTTTTGGTAAACTTTATATTTATACCTATTTATATATAATTAAAAAAAAACCCATCTTGGATAAGATGGAATTTATATTTGGTATATGAGTATTTCATATTTTTCTCTTCAATCAAATGAAAACAATTTTTATTCAGTATGAATTTTCAAAAACAGATTGAAAGATAGTTTTTGACAGACAAGTCGCAGCACTTATTTTTCTGAAATTTTTCAAGATTTTTTTGTGTGCCAACATAAGAGAAGGCACAAAAGCGATAGCCTAAAGATGTGAGAAAAACTGCTAAACCCATCTGAAAGTATTCATGTCAATGGTAAAAACCACGGAAACCGGCAAAATTCATAGACTTGCAAAACAAAACTTGTTTTGTCCTGTTTTCCAGTAATCTCATTTAAATACAATAGTCGAGAAATGATTATACATCTTGCGAAGTATCGTAATATCTGACTTAGCAAGGCATTATCATCTAGTGAATCACTATCGCTTAACAGAAAGTCTATTTTCTTTTGATTATTTGTTATATTTTGTTCATGATGAGCCGACATATTTCAGAAGCACATCTTTGAAATATCAAATATAGTATTACCAAAGACAATCAATTACAACATCCTGATGTCTGACGTCGATTTTACAAGGAAGGAAACTGAAAAACTTTTCGAAACATATAGATTTGAAAGAAAGGGAAAACAGGTTTGAAAAGACGTTCAGTCCCAGTTATACATATATTTCATGGAAATATATAGCGAAAAGGCAAGAAAACAAATAGATAAACATAAAAACACACAAACATTCATAAAAAAGTGCCAAACTTACTGATCTAATTATTAATTAAATTGACATTCTGGTGTTTATGGTGATTTTTAACAATTGTTGCACTTTTATCGTTTAGTTATATGTTTGTTTATTATTGATTAGTTTATATTTTAGTTTTTTTGAGTAATATCGTAATTGTGGATCGTGTTCAGATAATAATAAAGACATCTGAGGTTTCAACATAAAATGTCACGTGCTACAAATTGTCCTAGGTGGCGCATTTTCAGCAAAATTGAATCCGATCTATTGTTTATTTTGGTTATATTAACGTTCGATTTGAAAAAAAGACATGGGATATTTTGGAAAGGCCTTCGTAATTTTATAGCGCTGTCAGACTATGACCTCCTGTCTAGAAGCTGAATTCTTGGATTTCAAATTTGGAATCACTTCTCCAAGTATGGCTGATTACTGATGATTCTGGTCACGAAATACGGAACATAATATATATATATATATATATATATATATATATATATATTGACTGCCTAAACATTGCTGACTATTTCGATTCGCTCGGAGGCACATGGAAAAATCTGAAAGACCGAATCGCCACGACAACACTGGCGGGAACTAAGTTGGTTGAAACTTAAGAGCCATCACCGGCCACTGTACAACCTATTTTGTATTAGGAATGTTTCGCCATCGGTGGGGGTAAGGGGGAACGTAAACATTCCACGCAATTTCTGTGTCCAGCAAAGCGGCGAGAACCAACCACCATTCCGGAAGCTCCTCATCACCATGTTTGAGGTGTATCCCTGAGGGAGGGATATTTTCTATATAAAATACTAAGCTTTTAAGTGAATTTCAGATAATGAAAGAAGCCATATGGTTTCTTAATCACGAAATGCATATTAAAACATACGAAACTTAAAATAATATAGTTTTTTTTAAGGATAAAGACGCGAACCCGTATTGAAACTAAAGAAATATTACTCCCGCTCGATTTTCATGTGGGCCGTTCAAGAGTCATGTTATATGGTAATAACATGGAAATCGAGGGAACCGTTGCGGATACTTAAGTTGCACTACAACTACAAATGAATTGCTAAAGTTTCTTATCAAGTCAGTCAAGATTGAATAATGTTTATACCAGGAATGGATTGCCTATTTTTCCATCTTGTTCATTTTTTAAATTTTTTACCTTTTTTTTTTTTTTTTTTTTTTTTTTTTACATTCTAGAATTCATTGCAAGAAGACTTATTATTTATATGACCACTATTCTATTTTTATCTACGAAGCTCAAAACAGAAATATTATAAATATAAAAATTGGATGTATAAAAAAAAGCTTCCAAAATATAATTTTAATAAATATATTTTATTATATTTTTAAAACAAGTATTTCGGTTCCAACTAAACATTAACCACTCTTATGAAGAATACTGAATATAATAAGGAATCAGAAGTTTGGGTATTCAAAACAATTAATTTTAGACTGGATTAACAAAAAATTGACGAAACTTGGTATTCTTATGATGGTTTCATCAGACAAATGTTCCAGTGTCATCAATTAAAATGAGATGTTTTCTGAATGAGATGTTTATCAATGATCTAATTTTAATTAATCGATAAATATCTTCGATCTCTCCAAAAATAATTTTAAACTGTTCTACATATTCATAATGTTTTAAATACAGAATCATTGGAACTCTTACACTGGCAGATTGTTAACTGAGAATATAGGATCAAATTCTGGAATTAAGGGCTACACCGTTAAAGACGCATGCTGACAGTAAATATGATAAAAATTGTGGCCTTAAAATATCTTTAAAACCTGTTAAGACATAAATAGTAAAAACACAGCAGTGACAAAACTAAAATATTAACTCGAAAATATTAAAATAGTTGTAACAATGAGATTAATTCACCTGGTGATTTTTTTTTTTTACTTCACTAAAAAGAGAGCATTGTTTTTTTTAAAAAAATTAATACTAATTTCATAAAATTAAAATGTGAAGAAAATTTCGATTAAAATATGTCTTAGTATACGTTAAATTTTTTTAAAATCATATAATTATAGGTTAATATTTCAAATATATCATACTTTTATGTCTTAATCAAATATCAAGTATATAGTTGAGAATCCTTACCGCATTATGAGTTCTTCGATGCCTGTCAAGGCTTCCTGTTATTCGCGTCACTTTGTGCGCAGGCGCGAACAGACCATAATTTGGAGAACACCGGAAGTACCTAAAAAGTAAAAAGAAAGATGAACATGACTTCAGCTTTCTTAAAACACCAATTTTCATTGTAGTTGATAGGATATTTTCAGAAAAATTTAAAGATTTCTATTATTTAAGTCAGGAATGAAAACCTTTATATTCAATTATTTAAATTATACTGTATTCGATTTGAAAACACTAAAAATGGAGTCTTGTTAAAATATAGAATTGGCAGATATACTTTCCCAATTATGTGCAAATATGAGTTTTGACGGATGTTTAAATTAGATATGATATAGACAGCCATGAAATATGCTTCCTTGTGATAATATTATAACCCAATCATTAAGTCTAGGCCTAGGTAACTTCGTAGTATAACTTGATATTGAGAGCGGAGGATATGAAACGTGGTCTGTTTGTTTCACTTCATAGATATCGATTACAAAGATAAACACACTTTACATAGATCATTATTAGAGGAACTATCTGATTTCACGACGATGGATAAATAATGATGTATTGTATCTCGTGAGAAAATTATTTGTTCGGAAGTTCTAATCTTTTCTCATGGAACCAATGTCTGGAATATGAGCAATTGATCGCGTATGGGATTTACAGTTCTTTTGTATAATAAACAAAGGCCCTACTTAGATAAATAAATCAAATAAAATTTCCTCGTCTCTCGTTACAGGAACAGATAAGTGAAATAAAAGGATCTTAGACTCATTCCAGCAAGTTTTATATCCAGCATCTAAGAGCTGGTATCACTATATTTGAATTGGATAGTATATTTGAAAGGTATAGTTTGCGAAATCGATAAGGAGGCCTGGCAGAAACGATATGACGAGCAGATTTCCTAGAAATAAGCAGATTTTGTTATAAATGGGAAGAAGAGACATGTTCTGTAGCGTATTACCAGCTAGGCAAACTAGGCAGTTGCCTCGAACCGTTGGAACGAAAGGAAGCCGCAAGCAAATCGTTTAAAAATGGAGTCTTGTTAAAATATAGAATTGGCAGATATACTATATAGAAAAATGCTATATCTTTGGTTGGTTATTAAATAAAGATGTTACAAATAAATTATATACAAATTCTACGAAAGATTAAGTAGTGGGATAGTATTAACTTCTTGTACGCTTTATTATGTTCACTTAGTTATTAATATATTTATAATCAAATATCAGCTTCAATTATATTGTGTAAAATGTGACTTCTTCTTGTGTACAGCCCCGCCAGCACTGAACGTAGCAGTATAGACAGGATTTGTTGTGGCCGACTGCTATCTTTAGAATAGTCCGTCCATAACACTGCTCGATTCACCAAACTGACACCCTATTCGAGGAAATTGACCCCTAGCCACAAAGTGGTCAAATACTGACCTTCCTCTTCATTATTCCGTTCATTTATATTATTTTAAACAAGGAAGAGCCCCCCCCCCCCCTCCCTTAAAGAAAGTCTTTTTTAACATCATGTTCTTCAGAGTTTTAAGTGTAAAATGTAGATGTTGGGCACTCAGGAGTCATAATATACAAATAAAAACAAATACATGTTCAGGAAGTTAATGAAAATGTAAAATTTTAAACTAAAATAAATTACTGACATCTGATAGGTTATAAAAAGTTGTGAAAATGTATCCCTCAAGTTAAAGATAGTTGCTTTGTTTTTTGCTGCAGCACAGAATCATTTATAAAAATCGGTCCTTACACATATTGAAATGAATAATTAATATGGATAAATGACGATATTTGGTGCTGCAAAACTAAGCAACTATCACTCACTATAAGAGAACGTTTCGGAACTAACACTCCATTCCGATTAAAGGGAAATTTTGAAATTTCCAGTCTTTCCTATGATTCTTTTTTCTTCTTATTTTCCGAAATGCCTTTAAAAAAATTGTTAAAATAAATTCGCTTAAATATTCACCTGATTTTCTGATTACCACGTACTATTAAAGCTTTTTTTTTAAATTTATCCCATAATAACAATTTAATTCAACAAAATACAAATACTTTAAGAAAGAAATTTAAAAGCATATATTTAAACATTGGCTAACATGCCTAATTGAAATTATTAACATGATATTAAATCTTTACCATTTAATATTGTCAAAAATGCAGCAAATTTTATATGAAAGATAATAGACTTGTTTTTCCTTAAACCGTTTTCATTTCTAGCGGCCGCCATTGATTTTTCAGTTCATTTTGAGGACTAACTAAGGAAAAGGGAAAATATAACTAATAAAGGAACTAATCCTTTCTTGAACCCGATTATTGGAACTAATTAACATCATGTGACGTTATTTATCAGTTTTCTAACAGTGTCAATATTTTATTAATGTTATGTATTGTTATTTGGCTAATGCGTCAGGATGATACATATATGTATTATTTTTACAAAAATCACCAAATTTTAAATAAAATAAACCGCTTAATTTTTGCTACAGAAAAGAACATTATTTATAAATAAACAAACAAAATTAAATAATTTCCCGGCTTAACTCCTTTTCATAATAATATTGCCATCAGACTGTGGGAATAATTTTTAATAAAGATTTATGTATTGGGAATTTCTAGATTATAGATATAACAGCAGAGATATACTTCAAAACCGATAAAAGAAATGACTTTTTCATAATTAAATTTTATGGAAACTATATTCTAGCTCATGAAATATTCAGTTCCGCAAAACTGTCGTATATTAAACATCTTACACCATTTTGAATGACGGAAAATATTATCTTGAAAATATGTGACACATTCATCACAATTTTATTTGGTATCGTTTTTTCAAGTAGAAAAAAAATCGTATACCTGATTCACAAAATCTAATTATTTCAACGAAATAAAAATCGAAAACCAACGTCCATCATAAATGGCAACTGAATTCCTAACTTCGGAAATTATCTTGGTGACCTCGGAATGATGGAAATCTTTATTTCTAATACACATTATTGTTACAGAAAAATGCCAGCAGCGTGGAACATATTTGGCATTTTACCGCCTTCTCAAGGACACCTGAACGTAAGGGTAAATGCTTTGTGAAATCTCCTGGGCTTCCAAAAAACGAGCAATAAATTCTGCACCGGAAACTTGTGGTCGAATCCATATTGCGCGTCTCTCGCAGAACGGAAACCTGCAGTGTTTCAGGATGACGACGGAAAATCGTGACTTATTAAGAGAATTCTCGTGACTTGCGCCTTTCATCACTGGAAGTGTCGGCAGCTGTGGAATCGCACTTTCTTCATCGAATTTAAATATTAGATAAATGAGCAGCGCTTTCGTGAGCTGAGCATCCGTTCGCAGTGACCATGAAAATGAGATGCTAAATGGAGAAAAACATGAATGTTTAGAGAGAAGAGATTGGTTAAAGATTTCCACTGACCATTTGATTAATTCTAATTCCTTTCGAGTTATAGCTGTATCAATATTTATTTAAACGTCATAATTAATTCGTAGTATTTAAATAACTTAAACAGTTCAATGCTTAGTCCTCCAACTTTCGATTGTTAAAATAACTAATTAAATTTATGCTTGCAGATAGGTACAAATACCTTTCAAGCGAAACAAATCACTATACAAATGTAACTCTATAACAATATAATATAACTATCTCAAAGTTTTCCCGGCTTTCTGTTGATCTTCTAAGATTAATTTTAATTAAATTAATTAATGTATTTTTTTTTATTTAAAATTTCTTGTTTTTTCTTAATTATAAATTTGTTTCTGCTTAACGCTACAGAGAACGACTTTTTTTTTTTTACAAAAATAATATATGTGTTTTGAAAAGCTGCATATAATTCAAGAAAAATATTTAAAAAATTTTAAAGTATATTTCTCGCGAAATTTAAGAAAAAATAAATGCACCAAATGGTTACATTATAAATTAGACAATGCCCTAGAAACACAAGTCACATTATAAAAATTCTATAGTAAAAATAAAAGCGCCTTTCTACAATACATCTTTTACGAAGCAAAAAAAAGTACATTGATTGAATTTTTAATGGTAGAACTATTCAAGCAACAATTGTTCTGATATTTTACCAAGTTTCCAGTTTAAATTTAATTCTAGTACAGCTGTTTCCATATATCGATCTTTTTTACAAATTTTTAACAAAAAGCATTTATGGAACCGTTATGTGAAATTAATAAATGGAAATAAAAACATGTATCAAATGACTACACAATGTACTGAAGGGTTAAAAACGATTTTCTTAATTATGAGTCCAACATTAGACTCGTCACTAAGAAAACGTTTTTAAATTGGAACAAATTAATTTTGATTTTTAAGAAAAAATATCCCTTTTAAATAAAAAAAATTCTTGCATTAATTTCATTTAAAATTTATCTTAGAAGATTAAAAAAAAGAAGTGAAAATATAAAATGGAGTACAGTAAATAAAAGATAAAAATGTGAAAGCGGGTTTACGAATGGGGATGAAGCATATGGACAGGAATTTGTATAATAGTGCAATTTCAATATAATATAGTTTTTGCGGATATTACTTTATTCGATTAACTTTCTCTAAAAATATATAAAACAATAGGTTACAATTTTTACTTTTTCGCTTATGAAGTACAGATAAAGAATGTTAATCGTCAATATACTCGATTTCGAGACTTTAACGAATTTCCGGATTTCAAAACATCCCGAGTTCAAAACACACATTTTTGGCATCATG
This sequence comes from Argiope aurantia, assembly GCA_026543865.1. Classification (NCBI taxonomy): domain Eukaryota; kingdom Metazoa; phylum Arthropoda; class Arachnida; order Araneae; family Araneidae; genus Argiope; species Argiope aurantia. Next base: position 42,237 of record JAPMOR010014587.1, on the reverse strand, counting down.
TCCGTCTCTAAACATTGTAACACAAAAACGCTTTGAGCCAAATGGATGAGATTTGATATATGGTCTCCAATCCAAATTTGTATATTTCTACGAAATTTGGATCAAAATTCCATTCTGAGAAAGTATGTCTCTCCATAATATGTAAACTCAATAACTGAAAAATGTAAAGACCTACAATAGTAATTTGGTACTTTTGCATATATATTAATACAATGACAAATCATTGGTATTCGTTATGTGATCATGTGACTACAACTATAATTCTGTGTGAAATTTCGGTTTCAAAAGGTCGTGAAAAACGCTTTCAAAATACATATGAGGATGACAGATTCACTAAAAATATTAGTTTCCCGCTAAAAATTTATATAGTTTATCTGTATAGGTTCGCCTGTGTGGTGCAAGACATTCTCATCTTACCCGAGTTCCACAACTTTATCCGGGAAAGAAGGGAAAAACCTGTATTGAAGTGTATGTGAAAAAGTGTCGAAATGACTCATCCCGTTGATTTAACCATTATATAGAAGCAAAAACTTGAATACGACATGAAATTCAGTGAAGGCAGTTTAATATTTATATTAATCACGTCTCCTTTATAATTTTTATGCTTTAAAAATCAAATTCTTTTAGTATCCCTTAATTTTTGCAGAGAGGAATAAGTATTTCAAAACTAAACGAAAACTTCGCAAATTAGTGGCACTGGCACCATAGTGCAATTAATAATGGAACTTTTCTGTTTACTACTGTAAGCGACCCCCCCCCGGGAGGGCACCTCGACATGAAGATGAGAAGCTTCCGGCATAATGGTTGCTCCTCGCCACCCTGCAGGGTACACGAAAAGGTGGGGGTCTGGCTCCTCCCATCGATGACGAGACGTACTTCCTTAGAGAAGGGTTGTACCGTGGCCGGTGATGGCCCTTAGGACTCAACCACAGTTCGTACCAGTGTTGCTGTTGCGGCGGTCCGGTCATTTAGTAATTTTTATCCCTGTGCCTTCGGCTGGGTCGAATAGTCAGTGATACGACTTGCTATTGTAAGCGATACTATAACTTCATCTTTTTATTCGTCCTATAAACAGAACAGATATTGAATGGAATTCTTTTTCTTTATATGGCAGCAATGAAAAAAAATTACGCGATTAAATAAAGGATTGAATCTCAGGGAAACAATGTAATCGATTCTTGCAATTAAAAAAAAACTTGTCAAAATGCAGAAAATATTTACTGATATCATTGTAAAAGATAAATGTCTGAGTTTTCAGAAGACATAAAAATCAATTCGGAGCTATAATAATTTTGAAAATTACGGTGGAAATATGTCAAAATTAAATTCGTGATCAGAAAGTTAGCACTGTAAAACCCAAAATAGCCCTAACATTGTTAATCAAACTGGACATTAATATAACTAAACTGAATTAATTTAAACTTAAAAGAGTTTGAGAATGGTGATACAGTTCGTGAAGGTAAAGAATTGTTTGATTGTGCATTTTATGGTGAAAGTTGCTGCATAGAAGGATTCACAGACCGGTATGCAAAAGTTAGTTACAGACGCATTTTCTAAAATTTCACATATCGTAATATTTGAAATATATTTGTATCGTAATATCTCGGCGTGCCTTTGATAATAGTTAGGTCAGTCAAAAAGTTAGTTGCATACACCTTCATAAAAATTTTCATTGAAAGGCCATTTTGATGAAATTTTGTGGCAACACTTCAGACATTTATGTGTCTCGTGTGACATAATAGCTTTCACGTGACATTTTGAGTTTGCCTGATATTCAGTCGTAAACGTGCTTCAAGGACTACAAATGGCGTCCAAACTTCAAATCCGTGAGGTTAATTTTTTTTTCTTTTGCAGGGTGGGCACGGAAAGATGTAACTGCACTGAAATTTATCGGCAGTTTCATGGAGTTTATGGTGAAAATACGATGTCACCTCAAACTATCGTGAAGTGGTGCAACATGTTTAAGAATGGACTTAGAACGGGATGGAAACCGTCCATTTTGATAAATTCTGAGATAGATGCTGTGGCAGATGGCGTTGCAGCAGGGACCTAATTTCTTTGCAGTAGGCACTTAAAATCTTCAGTCACATTTTGACAAAAGTTTAAATGGCGATTGAAATTACATAAAAAATAGATTTTGCATGGAACTCTACAAGAGATACAAAAAATACAAAAAAAGTTATAGTAAAATGTCAACCTTGTCTTACTTTTATAAGCATACAACTAACTTTTTCACTGTCTCTCGTAATAAAGGAGGCATTTGTTGTGTATATATCAGCGTGTTTTGGCGTTCTGTAGACTAGATTATTTGATCTAAATCACTATCAAATATGTCTAGATATACTTTGAAAAATGGGAATATGCACCTTAGAGCAATTTTTTTTAAAAATTAATTTATTAAAAATTAAAGGATATTTCAGAATTTTTTTCCACGATAACCTCGGAAAATATTATAGTATAAAACTAATTTTTACACCATTCCAAAATTTAATTTTGAATTAAATTAATTTTTTAAAATTTTACAGTTAAAAATAGTTTTTTTCATGAAAATAATTTAGATATATAAACTGTTAATAAATTTAGATGTATTTTTCTTGAATTTTGGCAATCTTTAAAACAATTTTTGTTGCATAATTTAAAACAATAGATAGTATTGCTGTATAGAATTTTCAAACAATTGTCATTGTTTTTATCAAATATTTAATTTATGGTTTCCTTTCAATGCTGAAAGTTAAGAAAGAAAGTTTCTGCATTATTATCTTACAGTTCATACGAGTAATCAAAAAGTGAAACTAGATTTTCTCGGAAGACAATGGCGAAATAGATTATTAGACATTAAGTTTTTAATGACAATAACATGCTATGTGAATCGACTCCTTTGGGAAGGTTCATTTATACAATAAACAGAACAGGGGTAAGGTTGTAAAAATATCACGGCTTTGATGTCTGTCAAAGTTTGAGCTAAAAAGTATTTTGTTGAAGGAATCATGAACCTTAAATTATACGTGGAATATTTAAGTTAAATTAGAAACAAGCGATATCTCTGGCGAAACAGCTGGTCGTTTAAGGCGGTTAGTAAGCAATAATTTAAAAATTTGTCATGCATCGCTTGAAAAATGTTTATTGCTATGTATACATTTGCGTTACATCCAGGTGGATTTTATATATTTAAAAATCAACATTTCTTTAAGAAAATGTCATCAGTTTTTTTTATATTTGGGACATTCATCGTTTCCCATTATGTAATTAATTGATTAATCAGTTCGTTAATGCTTTGAATTTAATGTGCTTCAATGCGTTACATTTTTCTGCCTACGTTTTGTATGCATGAGAACAGCTGTATTTTTGCATTAAAAATAAACCGCCTCATTACTGCCCACCAATAACACCGACTAGAATACCATGGTAACTTAGCAAAATCGATAATCACGTTGAAAAAGAAGCATGAAAAATCACTCAAGGGCAGTTTTTGCACCAATGTATCTTTCCCATCTGTAAACACTTAATGCAGCCAGATGAAACTTCATGTTTAATAGCTGCTTTTTTTTCAAAAACATTTTTTATTTATTTCTGTGTTAAATGAAACAAAAAAAATTAGTTTATTTTTAATTAAAAAAGAAATACTAATTTTGCCTTTTCTAGGGAAGGATAAGATGACAAGAACCGGTTTATTTACATTTTCGAGAACAGGATTTAAATTTTCACAGTACAGCAATAATTTATCCTGTCACATAAATATGGACGCCTCAAATGCTTTTTAAAATGTATTGAGATGTGAGATAACAAAATACATAAAATAACTCCTGAACATCAAAGATTCAGCGATTTAAGATGTTATAATAGTTCTAAATGAATATTTACGTTCATATTGTGTGCCTTCAACATATTTTTTATTTGAATAAAAAATTGGTATTATTAAAGGGAACTAAAATTCAAATTTGATGGTTCTTATCAAACATTTTATATTTTGAATAAAAAGTGAAACGGATAAAACGAATTTAATTAGAAATTGAGTGACTTGTATGACGTTTTGTTATCTGAATAAACAAAAGAGCTGCAGATAAATCAAATTCAAATGAATTCTTACATAAAATTGTTCAGAAACTCAATTTTTCCAACTTCTATGAATCCATTTTAATAAAGAAGCACAGTAGATGAAAATAAGGAAATGAAAGCCAGTGAGATATAAAATATAAACGAAACAGGACAGTTGACAAAAGAAAAAAAGACATATATATTATTTAAACACTTTCATAATGTTTCAAAGGAAAAGAATAAAGAATAAAAGGTATTCTGAAACATACAAAATATATTATTTTAAAATAGTAAATAAATAATTGATCTTTGCCAATTTACATTTTTTTTGCATCAATAGTTCGCTATAAACATTTTGTTGAGAATAATTTATAATTGTTGCCGACCAACACCTGAAAAATAAACATGTTTAACTCTTTGTTTTTGTATTCACATTTCCTTTCCGAAATAAGATACCAATATAAAAAATTTGTGTAGTTTCCTTATTAGAATACTAGGTATTAAATGGTTCTCATGGTAATGACAGCCAGTGTTTTTAAAGGGTTTATATACAAAAGAACCCGCTAGGCTGAAGATTACTAAGCAGTTGTATGTTCCAACACCTTTTGAAAGTTATTAGAAAATTTCTCTATTTCCTACAATCAACATAGCAAGCATCTCTAACGAACAAAGCAAGCGCCAGGGTTATTTTATCAATCATATTTAGAGACATAGTGTGAGGGCGGATTGCGCGTCTCGGGCGAAGACTGTAGTTTCGTTGAAAGGGCGTTTTGGAACTTGATATAATGGCCACTTAGTACTTATCATAGTTGATGCTTAGAAACACTTTGTTGAGGGAGTGATGGATCGAGTTATGAATAACAGATTTAATTCAAATTAAACATAACCAATACTCCTAATGAACCAGGTAGAGGCCAAAGAGAGTTCGTACTTCATATATTTAGCATTGATTAAAAAGACAGTTGATTCATGGACATGTGATGAAAGCACGCTGCGCCACTTTAATTTTTCAATTAATCTTATTTTTTTACATTTTACAAGAGGAAAGATGCGTCATGAATGACCATAAGAATACGTAAAAAAGTATCAGATGTCCTGCTCAGTTTTGTTAATCATGTTAGTTAAATAACACATGAATAAATAAACCGTACAGACAATTACTGAAAAAACCCATCCAGTTTTGTTAATCATGTTAGTTAAATAACACATGAATAAATAAACCGCACAGGCAATTACTGAAATAACACATTCACGGATAGTTTCAAAGTGAGGGTATAACTAGCAATATTATATTTTTATCATCCGAGTTCAGAGATTTTATCGTCTGGATTTATACTAGAGGATATAACAAATTTAAAAAAACCAATTTTTGTAATTTTTTTTTATTGACGAGTGTAACCGCCATTTATATTTATGTTGCAGCTCAATCACATATATGCAAATGACGGTTATAACAGTCAGACCATGAATATATTAAAAAGGGACGTTTCAGGGGATGGAAGTAATATATACAACAAAATTCTAATCAGAGCATGATATCTTCAGAAATTTGGCATAATCTTGTGTATTTTAGTATCAATTTGTTTGATTGGAAAAGCGTAATAATTATAATGAGATTCATACAAATAAAACAGAGGCAGAAAAAAAAATAACATTCTAAGATTTTACATATTAGAGCTAACAAGCTTTGAAAATCCTTAAAATGTAAATTTAAAAAATAATCAGTACTTTGTCAATAATAAAAATCCATTCTATCATAACAATGTTTAGGTTGACATTTTGAAATCAGAAACAATACCAAAATCTATGAAACGTGCGTAATATTTCAGTCAATAAAACATCTGCTTTTAACAAATTAAATAAAAATATGCCACATTTCGTTTCAATCTTTTTTTAACATTTATGTCATATTTGTTGAAATAAATACAATAGAAAATGTTGAAGTTTAAGACTATCTAGTATCTAAAGCAAAAACAATACATAATCGAGATGTAAAAGAAGATCACAGAACAACGGTATAAGTCGTTTTGAAATGACTATTGATTTCCAGCATTTTTTTAAATTTTGATTCTTAAAAAAACTTTGTTTAAATTTTGCTTTCGTGTCTTACATTAATTCCGAAAGAAAACAAAAACAATTAACTTTTTTCAAATAAAATAAAAAACACATGTCCTTGATTTACGAATATCGCTTCGCGAAATAAAATTTAAAAAAATTATTATTTAGAAATTTAATGGTTGAGTATTTCCACGGAATAAAGAACAACAGATTTTTCATCAGAAGTCTTTTTGACACTTTAATAGCGTAAAAATAGTAGGCTGACGTAGTGAAAATTCTAATCCTAGTTGAAGGCTGAATAAAAGCTTATATTGTTTGGTAACAAGCGTGAGTTGATGTATTTAACGCCTATTGTATTCTATTAAACAACATAAAAATAATAACTTGCGCCTAGAGGTTACGATGTTGCATTTGACGTTATTATGAAATCTTTCCCACTAACCTCGTTCAATGAACTTATGAAGATTTATGCATCCTTCAGAGGCAAAAAAAAAAAAAAAAAAAAAAAAAAAAGGGAAATTTTTTTGCACTGTTATTTTCTTTCCACCAAGTGCAAATAACAGCAGCTTCGTTTTACTATCTCACTAAAAAGAAAATCACACTCCATAATTTTTTCACGAATTTCTATGTCTGAGATCACTCTACATAAAATAAAATAAAAGAAAATTTGGAATTAAAAAGAATAGGTTTGTGAATAAGGTCACTCAAAACCGCATTAACCTTGAGATATGAAATTTAATATGTGGTTTTAATAACAAGTTATGAAGATTTCTACGAAGGTTTAGACAAATTCTTAAAAAACAAATACATCTATCTTTAAATATGTAAATATCATCTAATACAGAGAGTTATATGAATGAAATCTGACACACAAATTTACACTCAAAATTGTAGATGTGTACCAGATTTTGGATCAAACCGTCAAAGGACAAAATATCTGTTAGTTTGTCTATCTGCATGCGTGTAGACACAAAAACGAAAAAAATATCTTGTCAAATTAAAATATATCTTATCAAATTTTGATGAATAAAATTTGGTTTGGGAGTCCTGGGGATGAAATTATAGTGCATCATATTCTGCATCCAATTGATGGGTAGAAAAGAGTCCAAATTGCATATCCAGTTTTCTTCATTATGTTACGAAGCACAAAAAGGCGTTATACTAAGTCAACACATGCGAAGTCCGGGTAAGCGGAATTCAAGCTTGCGGACTGACGTGACTTTCGAAAGTTTACAGCTTTCTTTCGTATATTATTTTACTTCAGCTTAACGTTTGAAAGATGCTGAGAAGTGTAGAAAGAAAAGAGAAAAGAAACTTCTAGATTCTCGAGATATATGAGAAAACTGAAGGAATAATATTCCCTATGGTTAAATGCTTACTGTCAAAAGCCCGCTTGCATTTTTAATGCAGAATGATAAACTAAAATGTTTTAATCCATAATATAAAAATATTGAAAGAATGTCACTGATTTTTCAATATAGCAGTCTGCTATTTTAAAATGCAACAAATTTAGATATTCAATTGAGAAGAATTAAAATGTGCGTAATATTCAGACTACTAGAATTATAAAAAAAAATATCGGCATAAAACATTTCAGGGAAATGCGTCGAAATGCTCAAATACTCTAATCTAATTTTTACATAATCTTTTTCGTTTCTAAATAAAATAAATTAAACGTATTTATACAGCATGCTCTTCCGGAAACTCTAATTATCGTAATTCAAATGTATCTGAGGGATTATGGTGGTCTAATTGTTAAGCAGTGATCCTGAGATTGTAACAAAAAGCTATTAAGTATGCGGTCTTGATATGTCAGCCATGGAGTATTATATGGAAATATAGAAAGTGGATTTCGGCATAGCTATTCCATTTTTATTGTTATCTGTTTATAAAAGTTTAGCTTTACTGCAATTTAAAATACATTTACACTTTACTCATATGTATTTGCCATAGCTTTCGTATTAGTTTATAAAGTTGAGCAGCAGAGTATCTTAAAATTTGTTAACCTTTATCAATTATTTAGGACATGATACATTATAAAGCTAATGCTATCAAATTTCTTTCATTGACGCTTCAAAAATGAAAATAAAAGTTTAATGCAATATAAGTTTAATGGAATATGAGTTTTGCCATAGTTCTTGTCCTTGTCTACCTATTATTCATTCACGAAATTATAGCCACAGTGAAACAAAAAATCCATAACGCTTTACTAATTAATAACGCTTTACTTTAATAAACGCTAACATCCAGGTAATTTACTTTTTCCTGGAAGTTACCAGGACACCATGCATTATAACCTTATCTTTAACCGGCTACTCCAACCCGCCCGAAGGCACGCGGAAGAAATCTGAATGACTGGACCGCTTCGACAGCAACACAGGTGGGAATTATGGTCGAGTCCTTCTTATGGGAAGGGTTGCACCGGTAACGGTGCAACTCTTTCCATAAGAAGTACGTCCCTTCATCGATAGAAGATAGCCAATTCCATCCATTTCTGTACCCACCCGGGTGGCGAGAACCAATTACCATACTAGAAGGTTCTCAACCTCATTTCTGAGGTGGCCCCCGGAGGAAGATAATGTATTATAAAGCTAATAGCACCAAATGATGTCAAAAATAGAAAGTAAATTTTGTCATAGCTCTCATCCTTGTCTACTTTTCGCAAAACTATTGTTGTAGTGGATTTTAAAATTCGTAACATCTTACCAATAATTCAATCAATCAGATACATCGACATGATGCAAAATTGTGATAACTTTTCTCAAAAGTGTATCCCTAGGGCAACATGAAATTTAGGACGCAATACTAATCTGTTAGTCAATCAGATCTGCAAAATAAATAATCCATGGGAGATCTATTCCCATAAACATTGCATTGAAATGGGAAGTGATACTAATCAGTGATACAACCAAACACATTTGCAACAAAGTCAATAGGTCCATTATCAATAGTACAGACTTAATGTAACTCTGAATTGGAAATAAATATTAATAAATATGACAAATACATTTGACAAAAAGTTATGACAAAAGCATGACAAAAAGTTACAAGGTCAGTTGCCAAAAATACAATCATAGTGAAGTTCCGAATTTTAAATAAATATTAATGAATGTGGCAACAGAATACAAGTAAATATGTCTGTTATCAACAATACAATCCTGGTATAGCTTCGAATTCGAAATAAACATTAATTAATATGGAAATCAAATTAATCTTCAATACATATAGTTACATGATCCGTTCCAAAAAGTTCAATTCTAATATAACTTTGAATTCGAAAGAAAAAAAAAATACTCATGTGTTTAGCGACCGAATTCAACTGTCAGAAATATATTTAACAGTCTGTCTGCAAAAAAGCAGTCTTAGTATAATGAGAAATTTGAAAGGAAATAAATAAATCGAATACTATTCATAACAAATGCATTAAAAATTAAAACATGTTTAATAGTTTGTGCTCAGAGAGTTTTGTGTTTCAAAGATCTCATGGATACAATAGAAACTTTTAAAATAGCTGGAATATTCAACGTGTTAAATTAAAAAAAGAATTTATGACGTTCCCACCGACGGCCGTGAATTATGTAGATAGCATTTGAAACGTAAACAAGGACATGAGAGATGTGGGAAGATAAAGAAGGAAAGTGTTCTTTTTGATAAATAAACGCTTTTAAACAGTTAAGATAAGGTAATAAATACATTTCCTCAGATAAATAAGCGACTATTTATCAGCAAAATTCTACGCATTGAAGTGATTCATCGCAACACTCACTTGTTGCACCAGCACCGAAGAAGTCAAAGTGCAAAAATGCGGAAATAAATTTCTAAATGACTTTTTTTTATTGTCAAATTTAAAAAATTAAAAATTCATCTTTTTCTGAATTTAAGTTATTAGAATTTTTCGCATATCTGTCTCAGAAAAAGTAACATAATGAACATATTTTGAAATTCTTTTACTGCCTTTTAAATTAGAATTAAGATTTTAAAGTTAGCTGATTCATAAAATTGTAAAAATAATATTCAAATTATATTATTTTGATATAAAATTATCAAGAAAAATAATTTTTCGTATAAATGAGCTTTACTTTTGATTCAGCATCGTGAATACATTGCAATCCATTTATAGATTTTTTTTAAATAAAATATAGTTTTATTTAAATTTTTTTATATAAAAATACAATTCTATTTGGAATTTTAGCTATAGTATTTAATTACTGAAGTACCCATAAATACTTAATAAAAGTAAAATTACTGCAGAATAACATCACAAAAATCGTTTGAAAGCTGTTCTCAAAAGAATATATATATTAAAACTTAGATAGTTTTATAATACAAATGCTGATTTACGTATTAAAAATTTATAAAAGAGTAGGCAAAACTTTCCGTTCACTTTTATATTTGATTCAATTCTGCAATTGGAAACGACCATTTTGTGAATTTCGGGTTCACTATTTTAAACTATATATAAGCGTAGATAGGCTATCATGCAAAATTCCAATTTATTATGCAGCAAACTGCGTATACTGAATTTATCAATTTTGGGAGAAGGAACTTATAAAAAGAATTATTTTTGAAAAGCAGATATATCTTAAAAAATACTAATAATTTTGAAATGCAAAAATGCGTTCACTAGTCCTTTATGTTTTCATCTTTAAAAATTACAGTAAAAGTTGTTTAGTATGTCATCTCTTTAGTATATCATTTTCTTTAACACGTAGTTTTTTGTCTTGATCCTAGATTATTTCTATTAATTTCAATATCGAAAAAACTTGCTACGTAGCAAGTATTAAATTGGACGCCAGTTAAAATAAAAAAAAAATGAAATGGTATGAATTCCATTTGAAACAATTTAATTAGAATTTTAAAAAATCAAATATTACGGCAGATACAACCAACAATATATTTTTCTTCAAAAAGTTATAATTTGAGCATTCTTTTGAACATTTACATGCATTGCAGTAAATTATCATTTTTTCCCCATTTATTGAAATACGGGAAATTTGGAAAACAGCAACATATCAAAATGTAATAATTACATTTTCTGATTTATTATTCATTGATTGATTTTCATTATTCATTGATTGATTTTAGATCATTATTATTTATTGATATATTTGTTATTAACATTATTGTTCTTTTGTGATTGTGTATAATTAAAATAAAAGAATGAATAAATACATGTATAAGGCAACTCAAGAAGAGTTATTGTAATATAAGTCATTAAATGTTATTTAGTTTATAATAAAATTGGAAATTTTAAATATTTAAGTTATTATTAATACTTTTGAAATTAGAAGCTTAGTAATGTATCAAAATGATTATGAAATTTCACTAAGAATGGACCATTATTTCTATACTTATTACGGTATGGTTAATTAATTATTATTGTACAGTTAATTAACTAGTTAATCATATTTTGTTCAAATTTTCCAATAAACATAGCCTTCGTTAGAGCAGCCCCTAGAAGATTGTAGTAAAGGGAATTTATTGATTTATTTTATGGCGTAGAGGAAGTTTCAAGTAATATTTTTGGACGATGAATTGCCAAATAACATTGTTTATTTACTTTGCATTTTACTTCAATTTAAAGTGCAGCAAACGTTTCCTGTTTAAAGAAACAAAAGAAAAAAATGAAAGAAGAAACGCTAGACAAAGTACAACTCTTTCTCTAGAGCAGATAAAAATAGAATTTTCACCAGAAAGAGGAAATAGGGATAAGAATTTGAAAGAAATTTTAACATAACTACAGGCAAAGGATTGCAAGGTGAAAAGGTAACTAAGGTTTAGAAGAAGGTAAAGAAGAATTAGGTAAAGAAGAATCGCAAATTAACATAGTTATTTCTGTCCACAAGACAATTTTTATTATGACTGATTTCCGGGCAACTATGCATTTAGTTTAATTATTTTTTTGTCTGTCTGTGTGTATGTGTATTTATTGAAATAATTTCTTATAAAGGATTACACATCGCAGTTGTTTACGTTTTTATGGTTAATTCTAATGCATTTATTATTTATTAATCATAGCAATGTTGCATATTTTTTTAATTATATAAAACTGTTAATTCAAATTTATTTGTTTTCAATATAAATAGCCAGTTTAATAAATACGGACATAAATAATCATTCGATTTTACCTTATAGATGAATCCCAAAAAGATTGATTATTTTTGTCACTAGGTGTAATATAATCTCTTTATTTCGTCATTAAAAAATGGTAATGCATGAAGTCTTCAATCCTTATTGCATAATAAAATCTTTTGAAAATATATAAAAATTCATGTTTCGCAGATTCAAGGATCAATAATTTCAGTATCTGTATTTTTCTAAACATTTAATACCTTTTCTTTAAAAAAGAAAGGGGAGGGGAGTATTTTATACCTGCATTAATAAGAGCCAAAGCTAACAAACTTAAGAGCACGCCAATACCATACAAACACTTTGTGCAGCGGGGTTTCTTCCTAAATTGTTTCTTAAACAGCTTTCTTTTTTAACCAGGCGGTGATCATTTTGTGATCTTTTAATGAAAATACTTTTTCTTATAGCAGACAAAGTATGACTTTTCTTACAAAAACAAAATATGACAGATGATTTATTCCATTTTCTCTTGTGGATTTACATATCAATTAACGTCTTTTTCGTGATGAAAAATAAACTGTTTGCACGCCTGGAATGGATTTAAATATATTTCGAGGAGTTGTATTTTTCTTCCTGAATGATTTATTTAGCTTTCTTTCTGAATCAGGCGCTGATAAATTGATGATTTATTAATAAAAATACTTTTTCTTATCTTCTATAAAGATTTTTTTAAAAAAAAACAGAGATGTTCTATTTTTTTCTTCTGAATTTATGTATCAAAGATGTTATTTTAGCAACGAAAAATAAATTGTTTGCACCCCTGCTAAAGATTTATGGAACAAAAACAATAATAGAACAAATGAAATAATAAACATTGAACAGATTGGAGACTGACTTACCTTTTACCAGCCACAGTTCCGTCATTTTTACCAAGAGGTTCATCAAGTTCAATACCAGCCCATTCACCAGCTGCAAAATCAGTCTGTCCAAGATATTTCAGCACACCGGTCTTTGGAGGCCCAGAGGAACTGGATACGGTCACTCTGTCTCCTTCTCGGAGATTCCGAGCACCCGGGGAAGGGGTTCTGGTGGGAGTAAGGCAACGCTGAATGGGTGGGGGTGTTGGGGCATCTCCCAGTTTGGTCGGTGGGGGTGTAGCATGAAGCAAGGGATATCGGGTGAGTTTGTGGAGACGGGCAAATACACCTCTCTTCGGTTCACACTGGAAGTACCGGACGCCTGCCACAGATCCGTCGTTCTTTCCTGAGTAATCATCCAGAACAACGCCAGCCCAGTCGCCAGGAGAAAACCGGGTCTCTCCTAGATACTGAATGTATCCTGGCTTTGTCCCGTTGACCCAGACACGGTCGCCAATGATGAAATCATCGGTATTTTCTGTGAGCACTGCATCTTCTGTAAAAGGAATAGAAATGCATTTTAAGTTGGCAAAATAGTTTCAATCATATGCATACATTATACAGGGTGTCCTGAAATAGACGGACGATTTACAAAAAGTGGAACGGAAAAACGGTTAAGGTCAAAAAAGCAATTCTTGCAGCAAATTCATTTGACAGGGCATAAAATCCCCCCCCCCACCACCACGTATTTTGGTTTCAGTTTAAAAAACTGTCATTAGATGGCGCTGCCGACAGTAAACATGTAAATAAAGAAATAAAAAGATAATTACAGTACATAATTTTATTTCTTAAATTAGTACACAATCATTTATTAAAAGATTTCGAAAAATTGTGATGTGATTTCCAATTATTTCTTTATTTATATGTTTACTATCTGCAGCGCCAACTAGCGACAACTTTTTGTACTAAAACCAAAAACTGTGGGGGGGGGAATTTTTATGCCTTGTCACACGAATTTGCTGCAAGAATTATTTTTTTAAACCTTAACTGTTTACTTTAACTGTTTTAATTATATAGGAGCAGTAACCAGCGAATAAAAAAGTGCATTTAAAATTATCGTAATGTAAGTGAGCATAAATCCAATAACTGAAAAATGAAAAATATATTTTATAAAATATATTTAAAAATATTTTTAACAATTTATTAAAATCAAAAACAGAAAATTGTAAAGAAATAAAACTGGTGTAACTAAAGATTTATTTTTTGAATTTTAAAGCGTTGTAATTATTTTTTCCCTAATATGTTTTGAAGTTATTGGAAAAATAAATGAATATTTCATTTATACATTTCTTAAAAACATCATTGAAATTGATTAAAAATCTTTTCTAACGAGCATCTTCAATCTTTAAAACATTTTGAATGATTTTTTTTTATCATGCGTCACAATTTACAGATAGTATGTCAGACTAAAAACAGTATTGGAGACGTGTTTTTACTTTGCTTATTATAATAAGAGTAATATTATAAGAGTGACATTGTTATTTGTTCCTACTTCGTACAATTTCATGTGAAAACAATAAACTTTTTCTGCACTGAAATCTACTAACACACACACACACAAAATAACGTTATACTGCAGCAGAAACAAATGCACGTATAGTAAATTTTTCAAATTTTAATTCAGATATTATTAAAGTCGGTAATTTGTATTAACGTTGAGAAATTTGTATTACAAATATTTGATAAAACGTAGCTAAGAGTAATCCATTCTCTTAAAAAGCATCAATGAAATTGATAGATCACAGATCAAAATTTTTAAAAATCACATTTTTTAATTACTTTAATTGTAAAAAATAAAAACTTGAAAAAATATGATAACCATACGATCAAGACCAATTCAATTGATTATTATTCAAAAATCATAAATAATATTTGTTTGAAACTAATACAAATATTAAACTAACGATGAAAATGAATAAAATTATCAATTTTTAATTACTATAAAATCTATTCAGGCTAATTAAAGTACAAAGAAATATTCTTTTTTCGCTTATTCTCTTTTTATATCATTAAACAAAAAAAAAGTAATGTATCAGGTAATTATAAAAATACCATCCAGATATATTACTATCATAACGTTCAAAGAAATGGAATAAAATTTTGGTTCAAGTCATTTTGAGAGGCAAAACAAAAGTTAAACTCTAAGAGTTACAGTTACAATGACGAAATTTCAAAATTTTGAAACGGCAACACTAACTTTTTTTTTGTAATGCGTTCTTCATAGCAAAATACAATAAAATGCGTTGGAAAGGTATTTATAGCGTGAAAATCACTGTCGCTAGACACATAAAGATATATTTCATATATCGGGATAGTTTTTTAATAAATAAAACTAAACTGTGTATAGTAAGTTTAAACTTATCATTCAGTTTAAAAGGCTTTCTTTTATTAAAAAAAATATTTATGCTGCAAAGATCTGAATACTTTTAACACATTGATAATTCACTTAGATAATTCACATTGATTAAAACACATTGATAATTTAGAAATCAATCCATGAAGAAATGTAAACGCATTTATATCAAGCAACATAAAATGTTATGACGAGGATAGTAATAAATGAAAGATTTCTTTTCACAAATATTTTTTTAAAATTAAACATATTAAAAACATATCAAATAACAGCAAAATAAAAGCAACATTTTCCGTTACCAACATATTTATTTTTAAATTTACTAAAAACCACATGAAATAGAGACAAGATAAATATGCAAAATAATAAAGCAATAATGATAAATACAGGATTTTTTCACAAATAATTTTGTAGTTAAACATACCAAAAACTAGATAAAAAAAGCTACAAAATAAATACACAAATTAATAAAGTAATAATGCTAATTGCAAGCCTTTCTTTCACGAATATTTTTTTACTATCAAACATACTAAAAACCATGTCAGTTGGCAAATAAATAGTTATAAAGCACGCGAGAACACACGTTTTTTCCATAGCGACGATATGCAGCGATTAATTCGATAAAAAATGTAAACAATATAGCACTCATGTGTATCGCACGTTTTTACCGATTTCAGGTACTTGTGAGAAGTGGATTCGATATCACAAAGTAAACACCAATTCACTCTCTACGTAAATCGAATAGCCTTTTAAAATTAATAAATAATCCTATAATCGATATAGAAATCAGAAATATTTTTTAATCTGTAAAAAGTAGTTCTTTTTTCTTTACCTTCAGCAATGATATCCATTGTATGCTTCACCATTTCTACATCATCAGCGAAGACTTTCTTTCACAAAATTTGACTGCTGTATGATTTCACGCAAGAGAAGAAAAAAGTGAACTACAGTAGGGAGATTCTCAAACTGGTTTTTGAACTTTCTTGTTTGCAAAACATTAAGAAAAATTCTTCCCAGCTTCTACGGATCAAGATTTTTTTTCGCCTATCTCCCCTTTATTCTTCATGATTCACTAGCTCAAATTCGCAACCACATCTGCTTACAAATTGTTGCCTACGAAGAGAAGACAGGACGACATTTTGTGGGTAGTTATTTTCGACACCACCCCAAACTGACGCCTTGCTGCCAGACACAGAACATTCAGTACCTATCATCTGTGCTGTTTATGCAATGTTTAATTTATCTTTCAAGCTGGAATGTCACATGGGTTTTGTTTCTTCATGAATGAAATATTTTTCGAAAAGTTCCAGGCGCAACCATAGAAACCAACAATTCAGAAAATATAATTTCCTTTATGTTAAAAATGACATTGAAGAAGAGTGGCCATTTTTTTTCAATGTAGGAAGAGGAAATGCAGCAATTTATGAATATGTATAAGAAAGTTTATTTTTTAAAAGTTTTGTGTTTGACTAATTGATTAACAATGATTCGTTAATAATACAGGAGAGATAGAAAATTATTTCAACTACAGCAAAAGCAATCCATGTGGTCAAACACAACTGAGATTAAAATATTCTGTGGAGAATATTTTTCAAGTAAAATAATATGAAAAGGAGGAAACTCTTAATCGGTTTTATAAAATGAACAAAAATACAAAAATGTATTATAATCAATAAATTCCATTCATTGATATTTTATTATTTAAATAAAATAATATTAGATAGTGATTTTGCATTTACTGTTTGTTTATATACATAGAACTCATTGACCATTTGTAAAAACATTTGTATATTTTGAAAATCACGCCAACTCTTATCAATTCTCTTTTACAACTGCTTGTCAAGTTAATATCTTTATTGTTTTAACACTAACAAATTCTTCCGCTCTTTTCTCGACCCTTCTTCTCTTTTTTATTGAATTCTTAATTAAAATAATAGTTCAATTTTGTTATGTTTTAGTGATTTATTTTAAAACTTTGTCATAGATTTTATATCTAATTCAATCAGTTTTTGAATACTAATTTATTCAATTTTTGTCAATTTTTTAATATGCAAGTTTCTAACACATTCATATTTTTATTTATTTTTATGAGGTAAAAAATTAACAAAAGCGGTATAAATTTCATATAATTTTAAATTTTGATTTTCTAAGCGACTCCATCAGCAATAAATCATAGTTTGATTAAAAGAGTTTTAGCACAAAATAATTTTTTTTTATATTTTCATAGAAATGAGTACCAATTAATTGATTTAAGACTAAATTACATTGCAGATTTTATTTAGTTAACTCTTGTAATTCATTTTATTTGCTTTTATGGTTTTTTGTAGTAATTCATGCCAGTTTGTAAAAAATTCATGCCAGTCGAACTTTTTTTACATTTTTTTTTTACAGAATATTGTTTAATTCAGTTGTACGTCTACGTCTACTAATAAGAAACTACCAATCCAAAAATAATCAATATGAAAAATCACCTATATAACAATTCCTGAATCTATATAATAAAATATACATCGTATTTAGAGAGTGCTAATGCAGCTACAAATAAAACACAGATGAACTTAACCAAATTAGAAGAATTATTAGAAATAAATATTAAGTTTACAGCCAAAGAATCAAAAAGAAAGATAAAATGAATCCGGCCTGAATTCTTTCTCTAGGGTCATCCTCAGGCAAGGATTCAAAGCATGGATTTTTTTCTGTGAGGGTTCTGACTTTCATCCAACAAACTGACCTCTCGTGACCCGAAAATCCCAGGAAATTGAGGTTTTGATAAAATTAGTATTATAAGATTAAAGATAATTATACAAAAACAAGTAAAATCATTTCCAAATTTTAATCCAAATAAGAACACAGCAAATCAAACAACAAAAGACCATGAAAATAGAACCAAATTCATTTAAATAAGAAAGCAAAACACTTACCAATTGAAAGTACAATTCCAAAAGACAGTGTGAGGCAAAAACACTTGTTCGTGCAATTGCACTTCGTTAAATTAAACTAAATTTAATTTTTCCGCGTTTAAAGTTATATACACCTACCACGTTTCGTCATGATGCATCGTCATCATAAGTGAAACGCCATCTGTTGATTTAAAACTCAAAGAGAACAAATCGGAGGAAGTCAGAAATTAGACAAACCCTCTCTTATCAAAACTTCTATATTGAAGAAGTTTTTGGGAAATTCATTAGGAGTTAAGTTTTTAATGAGATTACCCAAAACTAAATCTTTTGGGTAACAATTAATAACACCATTAGGATTATCCAAATTTAACAAAATTAAGTCCTCAATATATCTCCAGCCTTTTATTAAGTTGTGTTTAATTATTTCTCTCTCATAATAATGTAGGAAAATATTGGCTAAAGCCCTTGAGAAAGCTGTTCCCACTGGAATTCCCTTTACTTGTTTATAAAAATTAATTCCGTTAAAAACATAGTTTTCTTTAATATTAAATTTACATAACTCTAGCCAATTACTTTTTGTAATAATATCTCTATTTAAATAATCATCATATATAATAGTACAGACATCTATTAATTTTTCACGAGGTAGATAAGTGTACAAATTTTCAAAATCATAAGTATTAAGCTTATTAATATTGTTATCTTTTAGAAAATCCAAAATATCTTTGTTACTATTGATTATAAAGTTATCTTTATCTTTAATTTTATCTAGGATAATTTTCAAGTATTTAAAGAAATGTTTCCCCGTATAGTAATTGTAACTGCTGGTGCTACAAGTTACGAATCTAAAATTTATTGTTTTTTTTCTGAAATTTTATTGTTGGGAACATGTAAGGATAGTTTAAAGAGCATTTAATTTTAGTTTTTTCATCTTTTTATCCAATTCCTTTTTCTCGGTACTATTTAATTTATAAGTCGAATTAGAGTTATATTCATTAATTAGTTCTTTATAATAATATTTACAAATTAAGCCGAAACTATTAGACGAATTATCTATTACTGTAATAACAAACCTCTCTTTTAAATTTTTTATTTCTTTTTTCAATGATTTGTTGCAATAAATTCCTCGTTCTTTAGTTCTAAGGTTATCTGCATTAAATTTTGTTTTAATTACTTCAAAAATCCTTACTTTCCATTCTCTGAAACCTTCTGGAGGCCAACGGTATTTCCTAGATATATATTTTAGCAACAAACAATCTCATTAAAAACTTAACTACTAATGAATTTCCCAAAAACTTTTGCAATATAGAAGTTTTGATAAGAGAGGGTTTGTCTGATTTCTGACTTCCTCCGATTTGTTCTCTTTGAGTTTAACTCAACAGATGGCGTTTCACTTATGATGACGATGCATCATGACGAAACGTGGTAGGTGTATATAACTTTAAATGCGGAAAAATTAAATTTAGTTTAATTTAGCGAAGTGCAATTGCACGAACACGTGTTTTTGCCTCACACTGTCTTTTGGAATTGTACTTTCAATTGGTAAGTGTTTTGCTTTCTTATTTAAATGAATTTGGTTCTATTTTCATGGTCTTTTGTTGTTTGATTTGATGTGTTCTTATTTGGATTAAAATTTGGAAATGATTTTACTTGTTTTTGTATAATTATCTTTAATTTTGTGATACTAATTTTATATCCAAAACCTTAATTTCCTGGGATTTTCGGGTCACGAGGGGTCAGTTTGTTGGACGAAAGTCAGAACTCTCACAGAAAAAATCCCTGGTTTGAATCCTTGCCTGAGGATGACCCTTGAGAAAGTCTTCAGGCCGGATTCATTTTATCTTTCTTTCTGATTCTTTGGCTATAAACTTAATATTTATTTCTAATAATTCTTCTAATTTGGTTACGCCTACTAATCTAATTCATTTTTCTTGTGCATTTTTATCTCCCTTTTTTCTGAAAATAAATTAGATATTTCACTTTGAAAAAAAAAACCCTGAATGTTTAGTAAAAACATATTAAATCAGTACGACTCAAATAGAACAGTTTCATACATCTTCAAAATCACTATTCTCAAAAAACTGATTGCATAACAAAACTGATAACTACGAAGTACATTGGACAGCAATACATTACAGTTTCTAATAAAAAAAATACAAACAATAACTCTTTTGGAAGTCTTGACTATTTTTGCTTTGAAATGTCCACTACTTTTAAAATATTATATTTACTATTATATTATAATAATTATTATATAATAATATATTATTATTATACATAATTTTTCCTTTATATACTTTTAGATCAGGCACAATAACCACTTGGAAGAAAGTAATATTTGAAGATGGATCATCGTTACTCATAAAACTGCACGGAAGAAAGGATGCTTTTTAAGCCCATTTATGCGACTGACAGGAGAAAATCACGAAAACAATAAAGATAGCGGCGGAGCAATTTTCGCTGAAACTATCATTCATTTTATCAGTTTCCTGAATCAAATTAGTAGCATGTATATACAGTGGACTTCATTTCATGACCGTCTACTCCCAACCGATCAGATCTTCCGAACAAACTTCAACTAATCAGTCAACTTTTGATAGAGTAATTTACAAAAATTACTGAATAAACAATGATTTTATTCAACTAGTCTTTCCTACATGATTCCACAATTTCCCTTCGATATTAGAGAATCATATATATAAAAAAAATGTTGGTATGAGTTTGCGGTTTTAAGTGACAAACAAGGATTGAGAAGAGCAACAGTTTTTCCAATTTCTTTCCTTTCTTGTTTAGATTTTTTTTTGAAGTATAATGGCCTTATTTAAAAATGTAAAACCTATTCGCCATCTGCCAAACTGGAATGAAATATGATATCATTGATTAATTAACGAAACGCCTACTTCAATTTGATGACGTAATTTATTGAAGTGCTGCTTATACTAATGGATTTTCTAGTTAAGACGAAAATGTAAACAATTCAATTTTTATACGATCTGGCGATTTTCTACTGGAGTGATTTTGCAATGTTTAATAACGAAAACCTTTAAATTAAAACCACTACAAGCATTTAACGAAAATATAGCGATTTAGGGTTACAATAATAAGTCTAACTCTAAAAATGTACAGAATTTTATTTTTCTACAATTTTAAATGAATCATTAAAAAAAATAGAGTGCAATTAAGCTATATACCATTGTAATTGCTGTAGCAAATGCATATGGAAGATTTATATACGCACATTATATAAGAACAATAAATAAAACACCCACATAGGTAATCAGAACATTTATCAGCCAATTGTGACCACGGATTGTTATTTAAATTTAGCTCTAAGCTAAAAAGAAAAATGTAGGCATGAAGACCACAACCCCAAACTCAATAAATTGAAAGAAAATTCACGGTGTCAGCTCTAAGCCAAGAAAGAAATAATAAATAAATAAATAAATAAGAAAATAAAAGAGTGAAGACCACAACTCCAAACTCAATAAATTAAAAGAAAAAGTCATGCTGTCAGCTCTAAGCCAAAAAGAAAAATGGAGACATGAAGACCACAACCTTATATTCCATAGATTGAAAAGAGATCATGATATATTATCCATGCATTAAGGTATAATGGTAAAAGCTTGAAAAGTGAATTTATTTTAAATTTTATTCTTTCCTTATGAGTGAACGAAGTACCTTTAAAACTTTGACTGCCCTGGGAGTTACCGGTGGCTCGTGGGGACATATAAATTACACTGTAAGAAATTTAGCACGGCAGTCAATGTATTAAACAGGTGATACTAATAATCTGTCTCATCCGAAGGCCATATAAAGCATGCTTCCACAATAATTTCGAACATTTCCTTAAAAATGTACTTTTAAAAACAAAATTTTGAAATTTCGATTTTTTACGTTACATTGAAATTGTTATAATTATTAGTAAAACATAGTATTTAACAAGAGTATCTTACGAAAATTTATATTTTAAAAAGTTGCAAACATAATGATAAATTTTTAAACCTAAATACCAATAACAATGTATAAAAACAGAGTTTATCTGCTAAAAATGCACCATATAAAGAACATACTTTTTTTAAAGTGCCGATAGAACAATTATAATCCCGTCCCAATATTTTCCTTTGCTGAAGAAATATATATGGCGTTACATAACCAAAAACAGTGGAAGAAGAATAAACACTTCTCATATTTTAACAATGTAACCATGCGAATGTGAAGAAAACTTCCATGGCGAAACGAAAAGAAAATCTTCCCACATAAACACCAAATGGAATGCAGGTGAAGAAAGTAAGTTATAAAAGAAAAGAAAGAAAAATAGTAAAAACAACATCGTAAAAGTTTCTTAAACAAGTGGATTCTGTGAACACGAAAGTAGTTACTGAGCTCTTATTTCAATGGTTCTCAGAAGTGCATTCAAATTGCTTCATATAAGTGTTGTTTGCTCTCCCTATTTTATGGATTTGAAGATTTTTTTTCCTTGCCTTAGAGGAGTTTATAAGAAATACCACCGAAACTGAAATTTAAGTACTAATGCTTCTTCAATAATGATCCTAAGTCGACTGTAAATATGCTCATTTGTGTCTTAAGATATAAGATGACGTTTTTTTTTAATTTTTAATTTTTTTATTATTAAAAAACACTTTAAGATTAATCAATAATGATAGAATTCTGAGACATGCAGCGGGCTGATGGTCAGGTACCAACTTAATAGACAGAAGAAATTCTGGTTCAATGTTCAATTTCATTAAATTAGATGAACACACGAGATGGTATAAGCTGTTCTTATTATCAAACCAGTTTGTACGATATCGCTACAATGTTATTCGATATTTTGGATATTCTGGACAATATTGAGAAGATATCTTAACAATCTGTTGGGCACTGTATGCACTATTAGATGCTGAAGTTGAGGATAAAAATGTCAGTGATAGAATAATATGGGTCTTCGAGAAAGAGGTGCTGGCTAAGATGACAGACAATTCATATGGCAAATCTTTTTCTTTTTATACTTTGATTATTATTTTGAACGTTTTAAAGTCAATTTCTTTGTGAAATAATAATTTATTTTATTTAATATTCTTAATGTTTGTACATGTTTCTTTATAAAACTATTAGAATTCTGTTTCTATGTCTGTTTTTTTAGGAAGTTGCTTTGATTTTTATATTTGCATTTACATACGTTTTAATGGTATTTTCTCAAATATAGAATATGATAGAATTTTCTTACTAAAAATTTTATAAATTAAAATTTAATGTATATGTTTTGATCAAATTTTGTATAATAATTTCTCAATTCTCAAAGCAGTTTCTGAACTACAGAATAAGTAATATAATCATTTAGAAATATTTTATAGTTATTTGAGTGCATCACAATGTGAAAAAAAAATGAAAACTTAGTGTTATTTATCAGTCAAACTTAATTTAAGAATGAAAAGAAATACAGTTTATTTTTTTTCAGTTCAGGAACTTGATAATATATTTCTTAAGCGATCTGCAGAATTTTAGGTAAATCAATAACCTATAAACTAGAAGATTTTTGCTTTATACATCTTCTTAGTCAAAAAAAAAAAAAAAAAAAAAAAAAAAAACTAATTTTTTTTTCAATTTTTAAACACACTTTTGCCATTTAAATGGTATATCTTGATTTCATAAATGTTTTTTATTCAATCTTTTTTATGTAAATATTTAAAAATATGACTATTTTCGAACGTTTTTTAAAAAATTCATCCCGAACGTAAATAGCAATACATGCTGCAAAGAAAAGGGCCCTGAAAAACGCCTCCTTTGTATTTAGCTCTTAATAAATGCTAAATTAAATAAATAATTCAAATATATTTTAAAATCATCATAGAATTAAATAAAACTCTGTTATAATACTTATCAATTCATTTTTTATAGTCTCTTCTTAATTCGGAAATGTCGGTTTTTGAAACAATCATAATATTTACATTTTACTGAGAAATCATTTTATTGGAACGAAAATAATGTGACATCAATAAATGGCTGATACAAATTTATTTAATTATTTTTTTCGGAATCCTAGTTAAAGAATGATTCACTAAACTATTACGATTGCGGCAAAAATGAAAATTTAAACATCAAAATAAATCTAAAAGACACTTTTAAAATGTAATTTCTCTTTTTATAAATTTTCCTATCAGAGTTTATGAAAATGTTTTATTTCACAATGGAATCAGAAACTGATGCATGCCCAAAATGAATCGGCTGAAAATGCAAAAACAAATTATATTACAATCAATAGATATTTATAATAACATGTAAAAATCTTTTCAAATTCTGATATTATGCAGATAATAGTTTAGGAAAAAAAATTCTTTGATTTTAATGACTGATTCAATATTAAATTGATATTCAGTGAATCTTGAAATCAAGTATTTCCCGGTCGACGATATTGTAAGGCCCATTTTTTAATATGGTGGTCAGTTTAATTAATATTTCCCTTCATTTTTAATATGCTACTGATTTATTTAAAGTTAATATTCTTTATTTTATCAGCTTTATGAAAATATATTAGTTTTTGTTTATCTATTATAACTCCAGGCCACCCGCATCTACATTTGTACACAATGTAATTGAAGCAGATGTTTGGGTTTATAAATATTTTAATAACTAAGTATACATAATATAAACATGTCGCAACTTGACCAAAGTATTAATTCTATTCTTATATATTTCGTAATTCACAAAATTTATGTATTAAATTTTTTTTTTAATTTGGGGGTGGGGGTGGGCTTTTAAATCAACCTCCTTGCATCTCCTCTCTTTACCTAACGGCTCTCCGTAATTGCGCATTTTGCTTAATAGGAAATCAGCCATTGGTAAAATTTATGCTAGATTAATACACATTCCAGAGTCCCTTTGAGAAACGTAAATCTCGGAAAAAATTTTGTTTCCCAAATTTTTCGAACCATTTTTTTTTTATTGATTTTATTTAGATTTTTATATAAGTACTTTTGAGTTGCAGATTTTGGCCAACTGAAACAACAAAACGCCTAGTTTCAGAACGCTAAAACGTCGCTTTTAGTAAATAACTTATAATAAAAATGGAAGGGATAAAAATGGAAAATTTAGAAGTAATTTTAAATAAAATAGTAAAAAAGGGGGTGAGCAAAATTTTTCTTACTACAATTTAAATATAACGTAATAATAAAATCGGACATTTATTTTAATTATAAAGTATCACTTTTTTTTAAGAATTGTAAAAATATCATAACATTAAACTTTCCAATGGTAAATAAATAATTAATTTTACGTTGAATAAGTACATTTGCACAATTTTTATAACTAAACAAAAGCACGAAATTAAATGACTTTTAGAATGCTGCAAAAGTATATCGAGGTCTCGTGTCTCCCCTTATAGTCATAGGACCTCAATGCAGTTGTTTATTTATTAATCCAGCCGTGGCAAAAACACGAACACACAAATTCCTTAGAAGTGTAGAATCATACAGAGAAATCAATCACATACACTTCTTCACAATAAAAACCTTCAAGAATTTATTAATAAATTCCATTCGGATATTAAAATGCGATCAAAAACAGCGAATGCCGCCCAAAACCGGTTCAGCCCTTTGCAGTTAAACAGCTCAAATGAAGGTGCTGCTCAATTGAATTGAAGTAAGCGGTTTCCGCTCTCTTTCTGGCATGCCGGGGTGAAGACAAGGGTGGGATTTTATGATTCAGACTTTGCCTAAAAAGGGCCGAGACCCATCAACGGACCGGTGACGTCAGTTGGTGAAAGGACCGCCTTCTTTTCGTACAGACATCTGGGTCTTTTTGTTTCTGATTATTTGAATAGGTGTCTGTGCTAGTGGGGCAACTTGGGGTTGCGTGAAATCTTGTCTTGTGTGAAGTGCAATTACTGGATTGGATTTCTTTATTTTAGGGGATTTAATTATGGGTTGCATTGTTCGGGGCAGAGATGAATCGAATGTGAGTAATGTTTATGTAATTGTGAAGGTTTTTTTATGACGGAGAAAATAGGTTTTAGAATTCATTTTAAGATGGATTGCGAAGAGAACAAAATGTGAAAAATAAGTTCATCAAGGTCATATTAGTTAAAATCATTGGCTTCCTCCCCTTTAATGTAATTATTACATATCTACGCAGTTTTGATGCTTCTATTATAATGACGATCAAAACAAAAAGATTTCAGGATGGTTAAAGGATTTCTGAAAATGACTTTTCTGTAAATTAAAATAGTGTGGATAAATTATATAATGTTTTGTTGAATAGATGATCTTAAATCTGATATTTGGAAATAATAGGAAACTATATATAAATGTAAACAAACAAACAAAAAAATGCAGCAAAATGCAATAAGGAATAATCTATGAAACATGTTGGGCGAAACTTATATTCGCTGATAAATTAAAATGTTTAGTTAGATAATAAAACTTGGGAAAAAATCATGCTAAAAACCTTAACGACATTCTAATATTGGTAACTGAAAATAATAATAAAAAAAATAACCAGCTTAGAAAATTAAGAAAAGCTCATTATTCTGTTATTTTTGAATTAGATTTAAAGAATATTTTTCATAAACAAAATATAAATTGTTTTTCAGAACATTCTACGACTATCTGAAAGTTTATACAGTTTTTTTTAAAAGTGTAAGAACAAATATTTTAAATAAAAGTATATACTTTAATTAAGATTAAATATAAATATTAAATAAATGCAAACATTATAATTACTTCATTAAGTATAAAATTAATTTGAATATAAACATTAAAAATATAATCTAAATATAACAATTTATTTTGAAGTTTCTGACACAGTGCTTTTTTAGGACATAATTATGCAATGCAAAATTTTACATATGCTATACATTTACAATACGTTATACAAATCAAAATAAAAATCATTTTTTTTTTAATTACGAGAGAGTATTGGTTAAGTAAAAATTTCAAGTACCGTAATTTCACAATAAAGAGCTTAATAAATTAACATAAGTAATTTTTAATTTCTTGCACAATTTGCTTTCAGAAATCACAGGTAGAAACAGTTATTTTATGTAACGATCCTTTACCCATATATTTATTTTCTAACACGACTGCGTAGGTCATTATACTATCAAATGACTGCATTCTTTCTAATGTATTTCATCCTTTGAATCTATTTACATGAAAGAAAAATGGATCTTTACTAAAATGTGTTTAGAAGAGAAAAAATTACAATAGAAATAATTGACTGGCGCCTGAAATCTTAATCAGAATATTTTACAGACATAATTTTTTTTTCATCATATGGATGGAATAAAAGTATAGACTAACGCAATGACCACACACAAAAAAGAAAAAAGCAGTCGAGGGAATGCATTTACTTTTCCCGTACAGTGAATCGTGAGGCATAAATTACTTGTAATAGAGCATAATGGATACAAAATTGCCTTCTTCGCGCAAATTCTGTTCACTTTTACTTGCTTTTCACACTTTTGTACTCATTCATAAATCATCCCAGCGTATACCATTTTTCTGCAGAAAAATAAAATTATCATCTGAAAGAAAATGTTATTTTCCCATGTGCGTCGTTATGAAAAGGATAGATTGCATATTTATTTTAGGATATTTGCATATTTATTTTTACTGCATAATATGGATTATTAAAAAAAAAAGAAAAAAGAAATGATTTTCTTACATTTCTTTTTCAACTGTGTAACTTATAAACAAATTCTAAAAATATCGTTTGGCTTTATAAATCTTCTTTATTCATTGTTACGTCATACTTTTCAATGACATTTACATTGTTAATATCCGATTTCTAAATCATTTAAATTATAAAGTCAAAATTGCAGATGAAAAATTATGATTGAACGAAAGAAAAGTCAAATGCAGTATTAAAACTTCCATTGTGCTTAAATCTAAACATAAATATTAGTATTAGAACTACTAAACATTAAATTTTCTTATAATTAAAGTATTTCAATATTGTTTAAATATCTATTTTCAGTTATCTAGAACTTAATTTCATTTTTAAATATAACTTATCAATAAAAGTTGTAAATGAAAATAAATTTTAAAATGTAAAAGCTAAAAGTAAAGTCATACGCAATATGAAAGTTTTCAATATGTTTTAATCTAAAAATAATAATTAGCATTAGAACCGTCAAATGAAATTTTCCCCCCAGCAAATCATTCTGTTTATTAAATAGTATTTGACAGTTTTAATGCCGATTTTATTTTTTGAATAAAGTGCATTAAAGCTTTAAAATAAATACTGTCCAAAATACATTTTCATTCAGTCAGAACTTAGCTTTTGTTATTCACGTGTTAAGATACACTTTAACAGTGAATTTGCTAAAATATGAACGAATTAACTTATAATAACGAACTAATTCATTTGGAGAAATAAAGAGTTTCTCTGTTTCAGAAGGCATCTTATGAAAACTATAAATTTAAAATAAAATTCCAAAAATTATACTTTTTTAACTCTAGAAATTCGTTTAAACTTGCATATTTAAGATTTTAATTTATATCCAGGAAATACTTTTGTAAATAAGCTTTAAACTAGATTAATTTCTTCAATATTTAAATTTTTGCAATAATAAACTACTTTTAATAAATTCTGCAATCCATATAACCAAAAATTGATTGTTTTCAACAGGATTTAAACTGCACGTATAGATTATTATATATATTAAAGTCTTAAAAAATTAAAGTCTATGAGAAAATTATAAATTTATTGCCTTTTTAAAAGAATAAATTCATTTAATGGGTATCCACATAAACAATGCTTTTTCCAAGTTATTATTATGCTTGACAACTATGACAAGCAATCTTTATGTATAAACACACTACAGTTGAGAATAGTAAACAAACCGAATTTCATCCTCAAAGAGACAACAATCATTTTTTACTAATTCAGTTCACTTAAGCATTTTATCCACAAATTAATGAACAGAATACGTTTCGAATCTTCCAAACAAAATTCGAACGCTTTCAATCAATAAAAATGACGTGAAACCTTACCCCTGCTTTTCGGTCTCTCGGTATCCATATCGGAGGAAGGCATCTCTGAAACTAAGTGGCATTCGTGCGATAAAACCCTTGCTCCTTGCTCGAATAACAAAGCGCGCCCTCTGGCGGAAAGCGTGGGCGATATTTAAGGCAACTGATTTCTGCTTTCACCTGTTTAGTTACGGTTTTTACTGATAGCGTGCTGTGATTTTCGCCTTTATTTGGCCCCTGGCCTGAGTGCTTTGCCTGACGTAAGATATTGTATAGATAGATATGTCGACATGATCGTTATTCATACTGGATCTAGAAGAATCTAGCAGTTCTCTATATGGATTCTTGTTTTTGGAAAGCTAGGGTCAAATGCGGAGGTTTTGACGAAAAAGTTCCGCATTGAGATAGGGTTAACTACAACAAAACGAAATTTATTATATTTATATTTTATTTAACTTGACTTGTTTCATGTTTAGGGAATTGAAATTTTACGATCGAATTTTCATTTACTTCATGATGCGTTCGAGTTTTGACATTTTGTTCTTTTATGTATTTATTTTAAAAGATGATACAATAATTAAATATTTTTAAAACTTAATTTAATGGAATTTTGTTACAAAATTCGATAAAGTAATATAATAAAAGATTATAAAGTAGGAAGTAATGAAAATAAATTCTGTTTTTTAAAACGATGATAAAATGTATTTTATTTTTGTTACATTTAGTTTTACAGATGTTATATTTAGTTTTTATTTAATTTATTTTAAAACAATCTATACTAAAAAATAGAAACAGCGACGTCTGCAGAAAAATAATTTATTTTACAACACTGATTGCTTATTCTATAAGAAATTTATATATTAGAAAATTTTTAGATGCAGATATCGAACTCATTTAATGACATTACAAATCTTTCAGTATTTTTAAATAACATGAAACTTAATTTAAAATTGATTTTTTTTTCTAAACATCTAAATTATATTGTCCATTTACTTTTCAATGATCGTCATAAATAAAGAGGACGACGAACTCGAAATTTCCGAGATTTGAGAAGAAATTAACCACATGTAGTAATAAAAATATTCATGAAATAATAAAAACTATGTGCCATTTCAGGATTTTAAATTACTAAAAAATTTACTTTTCTACAAAATCGAAATCTTCGCCTTTCAATTAGGAATTAGGAAGTTTAGGAAGAGTACATGCAATTAAAACTGAATCATGATTTTTCATAGGGCATAATTGCCAGAGTTGTTTCGAGGGACACAGCAGTTAGGTCGATTAAAAATATACTACTATTTTATTATCCAAATAAATTGTGAAAAGGATCAATTCAATTAGCTATAAATATTAGAGTAATATTAATTCTTTGTTGAATATAACTGACATGACTTCTATCTGTTCATTACATTACATTACAATATTACATTACATTACATTACATTACATTACAATATTACATTACATTACATTACATTACAATATTATATTACATTACATTACAATATTACAATTCTAACGTTACATTACAATATTTCAAAGCATCGAACACCTGTTCATTAATAATCTAATATGCTAATTTAAATAATAAATAAATTATTATGAAATTCTACAGTATCATTCTTAGAGCACTTTAAGGAATAGATTGGAGGGTGTAAATTATAATTGTATATATGTAATTGTTATGATGCATTATTTGTTTTCAAATATGTTTGAATAATTTAAAGTAAAATGTAATTTAAGTGAGATACTTGAGGAAAACAAACTTTGGATCATATTTGCTAAAAATGTATTTTTATTTTAGAAAATTCATCCGTTAAATTTGACCACACCTATTGATAATAGTACATAGATGATAATAAGAATATTTAACATTTCTTAAATCATACGTGACATAAATTTTAAGTTAATGTTTTTTTTAGCGTCACTTCATGAATAATTAATCGACGAATGCGTAGAAAGATTCAAAGGAATTATAATAACAATGCGGCTTTGAAATATATTTAAAGAAATCATGTGTGGAATCTATAGTACTTAATAACATTTGAGCTTCTGAAAATATCTTAATGGCAGAATGCTGAAAAGATGTGGAGGTGGGAAAGGCTTTGAGAATTTATCAGAGTGCATTTATTTATTTATTTTTTGGTGATGATACAACTTCCGACTAGGAAGACTAGGGAGCAGCCTAGGGTCATTGGGCTGCAAGGTGAGGGCGCCAATATGTGGATTAAAAGACATCATTAGCCTAACTGCTGAATCGATAGATTTGTAAAAAAATCACGGTTTATAATTAATAATAATTTATACATTTTCACAAAATTACTAAAAAAAATAAAACCTAAAATAAAACATCGATATGGTTATGATTTTATAGATGTGTTGAAATATAAAATGAAATTTAATCCTTGAATATTGCTCAGCACCTTAAAATGCCTAAATATGCATTGTATTGTAGGTCAATTTGATTTTAATATGATTTATGTTTTTTTTTTTTTGCTATTTTTAATTATAATTTTTTTTCCAATGTTAAAAATATAATCTCTGTCTTTAACTCTTTTTCTATCTCTTTCTCTACAAATAATAAGGAAGAGTGTCTGTATTAAAACTTCACAGGCCAGAACATTTGATCTATAGTATAAAATTTGGCACATATGTGGAAGGGTGAGAATTAACACATTAGAGTGATTTTTTTAAATTGTAATTATAACTTTAGTTAATTAAAAATTATGCGAAAGCTTGCTATTTTCTGCATTAACTTTTAAAAACATTACAACACAAAAATAATTTTTACATCATATTAGAGTTTTAAAAATGCTTCTTTTAATAATACCAATTGTTTTAATGGATTTCTTTTGACATTTTTACTCAATTTTAAGAAACATTTTTAAGCGTATTTTACAATATATATCATTGTTAAAGTAAAACTCATATCCTTTGCATTGTTACTACTCATATTTTATCCTGTGGAATGTTTTTTTCTCCCTTGTTGATGATCAAGATATGTATATTCGATTTATTATTTTTCTTACTGAGTAAGTATTAGCACAAGATATGCTATAAATAAAATTTGTGAAATTTTGGTTCGTTTACATTAAGATTTAATTTCAGAATCAAGTAACAGCGAAATATTTTTTAAGTGCTCTCATTTTCAAATATTGCTGCTCTTTCCTGTAATATAAACGGAAGTACAAGGATAAAATCAAAAAACAAGGGATACAAAATACATAATAAATGCTGAAAAGTGCAAAATGAACTGAATGGTATATTATATAAAATAATATGACTTATATGCTCATGAAAATTTAAAGTTTAAAAATTTGCGAAGAAAGAAGTCTTTAAGGCAAATATTTAACTGAAGCACAGAATATTGATTTGAAATATTTAATAACCTTTAATACCGGCAATCCTACTGATCGCCAAAGGCGGATAATCATTAATAAGCTGCAATAAAAGATTTATTAAGATAAAATTGAATTAGATTAAACTTATTTGCAAAAATGCCTAATAAATTCGGCTTTTTATGTAAAATTAAAAACTTTGTTTAGTAACTTCTATGCTGCTAAAAAAGGAATCTTTTTTTTTTTTTTTTTTTGAGAAGACGTGTTTGAATTTTCTATTTTTTATTAAGGAAAGCATAAATTAGAAATTTTTTTGTTTGAGAAAGTGGTGATTTTTTTTCTTGGGGGGGATATAAATTAACTATTCACTTCTCTTCCAAATCTGCTTATATGCTTGTCATAGCCAGAAGCCTCATCTAAGTCAAAATTATTTGTATTACTCTTAGTTTTTCCCATCGAGTTGAATTTAATTGAAAATATTTATAATATTATTTATAGTATTTGTTATTACACTTGTGTAATTTCCTTTAAAAGCATGTATTTCATCAATTTAAATCATATTTTTAAATAAAGCAATTTATATTGCAATTTGTTTTAGCTGAAGCTTGCTTCATTATTATTAAATTCAAAATCATATGAATATTTCCAACAATAACTTTTTTTCAGCGGCCTTTCATCAACAATCGAGGATATAGGTATATTTTTGTTTTTAGACAGTTTTTAGACTATGAGGTTCTCCGTTTAACAACCCAGCCAATTTAATTTTACACTTCATCAAACCTCTAAAATTAGTAACATTTTAATGTTTTTTACGTCAATTATTTTATTGATGATGATGATGTCGTGTCCGCGTTAAAACGGAAAAAAGGGGTGCAGTAGCTTCTGAGGGTAAAGATCCCTGAGCACCCGAGGGCAGAGGTCTGACTTCTAGCTCATAGGAAGATAATACTCATACACTCGCTTGCACAACCCCTTTTTACAGGGGAGCTCATTCACAACCTCGCAGGTAGAACACAGGTTAAAGAACAGCCATGCCTGAACCAGTACTTGAGCCCGGGAGACCCAGATCAAGGGGAATACTCACTATCCCAAGGCCAGAAAGCCGCCAATTATTTTATTTTATTAACTTTATGAAGATGTATATGTTTTTTTAATTGTTATGACTTACACATTATTACTTAAGGGTTATAGGAACATTTGTACATTCAAAAAAATTGATTTTGCAATTTTAATCTTGTAAAGTAGAGGATATTTAATTGATTACAGAAATGCATAATTTATATAAGTTTGAAAACTCGAAAAAATTAAAATTCTTTAAAAATGAATTTAATAGAAACTCTAATGATAGAAATTTAGTTTTTTTTTTTTTTAAACATTTTTGTCGAAACAAATTTTCCTCAAAGTTAGATACGTTTAGAACACGTTCTATTTAGTACAATAGTATGGATTATATACAACAACATCTACAAACATTATGCGTCTGTTAAACATATTTTTATTTTTTCTATACAACAATATTAATCTTTAGATGAGAATTTTTATGCAAAATAACATATATTTTGCAAATTTTTAGCTTACACGGCATTCAATGCTTTTAGAAATTTTCATTATTAGCATATTTAAATGAAAACACATTCATTGTAATTATAAAATCCATTACATTAATTTTAAAGGGATTTCATTTGGAATTATCTTTTCCGAGTGGACCAATTTGTGGTCGTGAACTTCAAAACTATCGCGTCTCAAAGCATATTCTATTAACTCTTAAAAAACAAATATATTAAGAAACAAATATTTTTCTATTGTTTTATAATTAAAATAAATCGTTTGTTATATTTCCTGACGAATGTAATCTTAAATTTTCTGCCAGATATTAAATTTTGCTGGCGAAAAAAAATCTTCATTATTTACTACAGAAATTTCGAAAATTGTTAGTGTTGAGAACATCCTAATTCCTTTTAGTAGATGCACAGTGATAATGAATATTGTAAAAGCCAAGCGTGCATGATGAAACAGATCGAAATTTTGATCAATGAAGCTGAAAAAAGTGTTCATATTACCCAAAAGCTTTTTTAAAATTCATAGAATTTGCTTTGACTACAAATTTTGTATAAGCAAAACAAATTAATAAAGTTTTTAAAATTTAATTGCTTGCAATCCCCTGTAAAAGTCCTTCATTGTTTTTTGCTAAATATTTTAATAATAACACTGAAAGTGACTGAATATCATTTGTAAAGATGGCCGGCAGACGGATTTCCTATTACCTGTAGTAGGCAGGAATTTTCAAAGAGCGGCTGGACTGACGGGAGACCGCAAATGAGGCAACTAAAATTTTTATTTATCCTAGTTATCACACACATAAATTTGCAAAAGAAAGAAAAACATTTTATGAGCTATAAAATATTAGGGTAATGGTATGATTTTAGATTTTTTTAAAATCATTATTTAAAAACTTAAAATGTATGGAAATGTTTTAAAAAATATAGAAATATTAATTACTCTCTAATTGGTTATGCAATTCATTTGGAAGTTCTTGTAAAAAAAAAACCGAATTTTTATTTTCACAGTTGTTTAAAATTTATGATTAGTTTATAGACCTTCAAAAAAATTACGTACTTATATTTGGAAGTAATGAAAATTTTAATTAATTGCTGTGATTATTGCTTCTAGAATTTTATTGTTCTACATTTAATTAAATGATCTTAAAATAAATAAATAATAATTATATATTATCACAAATTTACTAAAACAACAAAATTTATCATTAATACGTTGATTTACTTTTAAATGCCCAGAAATTTGAATTTAAATTTACCATTCATTAAAACAGAGTCGCATATTCTGTTTTAAGCATCTCGTACAATCATACATCACATACCCAGATAGATTAGAATACTCTAAAAACCAAATATAATAACTTAAAATTCTATAGTTTCCATTCTTGTCATTTATTATACCTTCTATTAATCACTGTGCGAATCAAAGGAAAAGAAAAGAATGGAAGCTTCTGTAACATTCCTTTGAGCCAGTGATTCTTTTATATTTATTATTTTTTATTTACAATACCTTCTCATAATTTAGTCTGAGTGAAAGTCAAAATAAACTTCATGCTTAATGGCAGTCTCTTCCAGTCTGTTTCATAAACACATCCTTGCAATTTTCATAATAGCCCCCCGTAGCTACAAAACGGAGCGTTGATCTTACAATACTAAATTTATATTCATAAGCTCCCTCTTATCCTCTTCTTTTTTCCCCTTTCTTATAAATGAAAGTATAGTAAAAGAATTCACTTTCGTAACGGAGAAAGTTATTATGTGTTATAAATTTTCGTAGTAAATAATTTTCAGCCCTTCAGATTTTTCTTTTAACCGGTTGAATAATAAATAAAGATGAGTTTCATTAATAAGGAAATATTTATTACAATCAATTTTCATTAATTTTATTACTAACACATTAACATAACAAAAGGAAAAATAGGAATTTCTTCTGTCTGAATATATTCATTTCAAAGAATTCTTTACCATTTTTTATTTAGAAGGGTTATTACATGTTATTCGTAGTAAATAATTTTCAGGTTTTCAGACTTTTTTCAACCGGCTGAATAATAAATAAAGGTGATTTTCATTAATACGAAAATATTTATTATATAATCAATTTTCATTGTTTGAGTCGATTTTATTTTTAACATATTAACATAACGGAAGAAAT
>JAPMOR010014585.1:423831-433942 GCA_026543865.1 Argiope aurantia | reverse complement strand
TTAAAAATATAACTTAGCATTTTGTTCACATTTGCTCAAACATTTCATCCGATAGGGTCACAGATTTCTCAGAAAAATAAATGTCCTTTTATTAACTTTTTTAGAGCAAAGTTATATTATTTAATAAATTGATTGAAATCTAGGTACAAACAAAAGGGTAAAAAAATCATGTTGCCACACAAGATATTGTAAATAAAAATAGTATTTAAACGAAATGAAAAAACATAAATAAGCCTCGCAATTATTCAAATATAATTCAAATATAATATATTCAAAAATGTAGCTTTTGGTTAAAAGCTCAATGTTCAAGTTTTCATATTTCAAAGTGGACATAGCCAGTCATTTAAATTAGTGTGATTGTTAATAAGTCTAAAAAAATAAACATTACTTATACAAATATTGTTTTTTACGTTATAAAATAAAATTTGTAAATATAAACTTATTTTTTAAGTGATATTCTTTTGAATTGCTTTTCATTTAAAATATATTCATTGTATTTAAAATTTTACACTTCAATTGTGTAAGATTTAATTATTTAAATAATAGTTTTATATGCTTTAATTTATTAAGTTGAAAAGAATTTAATCCAACTGAAATTTTTCGCGATAATAAAGATTAATGGCATTGTTGGTAAAAGGTTTTTCCAGCGATTCTTCAAACATTTGGGTCTGTCTGAATTCATTCTTGTTGATTGTTTTTTTTTGGGGGGGAGGAGGGGATGGATCTTGTTCTGTTATTCCTAAAAAATAAATATAATTATAATATGAATTAAAACATATTATTTAAATCTTCTTATAATCAAGATATTTTCATATAATAACAGATAAATCATTCGATTATTTATATATCTAATGTTACATAATTTTTATAAAACTTGAAGAAAAATTATGTTTGTTCAACAAATTTGGAGTTATCATGAAAAATGCGATTTTTATAAATACAATTTGGGGAAACAAATTCTTCAAGTAATTAGATTATTTAAAATGTTTTTAAAATCTTTTCGAAACTTTTATGTTTCCTAAAAGTTTTCATGTTATGAAGGAAACTTCGCAACCTTAAACTGACTTCAAAATTTTTCAAGTTAATAATTATTTCTAAATTTAAAAGTAAATGTAGAGGTGCACATTGTCGCTTTGCGTATGGTGGAATTCCATTAAGAAATCTTGGCTTACCAATATTATTTACTGCAACTTTTGGCTATCAGAGAAGGAAAAAAAAAAAAAAAAAAACCAGAAGGCAAGCGTCTATATCACAATCACGGATCTAAGT
This sequence comes from Argiope aurantia, assembly GCA_026543865.1. Classification (NCBI taxonomy): domain Eukaryota; kingdom Metazoa; phylum Arthropoda; class Arachnida; order Araneae; family Araneidae; genus Argiope; species Argiope aurantia. The sequence goes on along the minus strand of JAPMOR010014585.1, from coordinate 432,673 downwards.
CTCTTAACATTCATTGGCTGTGTAAATCACGTGAGCTAAATGTTAGGTTTTACTTATCTTGGCAATTTACTGTCTTTTTGGCAAACTAGCTAGCTATTTTTTAAGAGAGAAAAATTAATTTACATTTTTAAATTTGTTTTAAAATATTACTATAGTATAATGTGTGGGTACCAGGAATTTGTTTTTTGTTTTTTAAATTATCGTAATGCTTAGTGAATTTCTAATATGATATATGTGTAGGTTTAATATATTTTTATTTAACAAATGTTATCATGTATAAACAACAACAATAGTTGAAACAATTTTATTGAAAATAAAATTATATCGATTTTTATTTCAGAAAGAGGCTTTATTGTTTCAATAAACAGAATATGCCTATTTTAATATATATATATATATATATATCCACGATCCACGATTTTTTGAATAACAAGTAATTTTGCTATTGTTATTTTCAAATATTTGTTCCAAATATCTGTTATTTCAACCATATTATTAATTAAAAATTAAAAATTATTACTTAATATTGAATATAAAATTTATTCATTGTAATTAATACTTAATTTTCTAATTTAAGTAACTTTGATTGAATTAATTTATCTATTTCAGCTTACTTCTTAAATTTGATTTTTTTTCAAAACTATTTATTTAATTTCTTTATTGGAGTAAACCATTTTCTGAAAAATTTGAATTAAATATATATGTTATTTCTTTAAATTGTTTACTTTAGTTCTGTATTCTACCAATAGATGGCGCCCGCAGTAAACGAAATATATGCAAAGTCAAGTCACAAGCAATTAAAAAGGATTTGTATGAAATAGTGTATCATCAAATGTGAATATTGGAAGATCAAGGTTACTCTCATGAAATGGAGCGGCGACTTCACACTTTCCAGTGAAGTCACTGCTCCGATAAATTTAAGTGATACGATAATTCCAATAACCGATCCATTCTCTTTTCAATTTATTCACAGATTTCTCCTTTTCTGTTTTGTTCGAGAGCTCTCCATTGGACAGATCGTATCGATTGTTACTTTCCAGTGAAGTCACCGCTCCGGTAAATTTCAGTGATATCGTATTGATTGTTGCTTTCTATTTTGATCCAAAACCTGTAATCGAAATATCACCAGTAAGATCGTGTCAAGGATTTGAATCACACCCCTCTTTGAAAAGTATTGATCACTTGTATTTGTGACTTTATGATATTGGTTATGTAATAACCACTCGTAAAATATTCGTCATCCCTAGCAGATTTAAAATGCAGGCACTGCTGTGATTTAGAATATTTATGCGTAATATAAATATGTATAAAACACATATTTAGAATTACAATAAGCTAATAAGAGAAAATCTAGTAATATGAGAATCTTTTAAATTCTATAATAATCAAAAATATTGCCGCATTAAAAAAAGGCAGTCGACTGTCTATGGCAGGATGGTCATAGCACTGGTCTATTAAACAAGACATCGTTCGTTCGAATCCCGTTAGAGACCATGTGATTCACAAACGAAACACAATCTAGAAATCGACTCTCTGTATGTCAACCTTTTTGAGTCCAATTATAGGCTTTCTTTCTCCGTCTATGTGGTTTGTTGTTTATTGCATTATGATTGGTTAGAAAATTATGTGTTTATTTACATTATAGATGGAAGTCAAAGAGCGGGATTTGTATTATTAAATTAATGTTTATTCAGATAAGTGTGAAATGAGACGAAAATGTTTTTTTCCCTCATACTTTCAATCTTATAACAACCATTTTACAAATTATTTCCATGTTGTCTATGACATTTTTAGAAATTTTAGTGAAGATAAACAGCAGTAAGGATAGAATAAGTATTGAAAGCTATTTTATTCCTGGCTTTCAAGAAGATTTTAAGAAAACAATTGCAATTATTTATTAAGTAATATTTTATGCTGTGTAGTAATTAAAAATTTTTCTATTAAATTAGTGCCTATCTTAAAAAGTTATTTAATTTATGATTTTTTTTACAAACAGTTCACTCTTGTTAATTCTCTTAACCTCCTTTTGACAAACACAAATTGTTTTATGCATTTTTGTTATTTTATCTGAATTAATATTCATATAATTCTAAGTATTTAATTTAGATATAATTAACTAATAATTTTAATTAGTGCTAAGAAACAGAATTATTGAATTTTTTAAGAGTTCATAGAATTATATTTTAAAGATTTTTAATTTTAAAATTCTTAAAACAGAAAAAGAAATTCAACATACAAAAAGAGAAAATAATTGCTGTAATTTGTAAATATTCATAATTCTCATGAAATATGTATTGGACAATAGAATATAGAAATAGTAGTTCTTGTTTCATACCAATCTTTAAAAGAATTAACTAAAATGTATAGAAACATCTTGCATAGTTTATCGGATTTAATATTTTTGAAGTTTGCTTCATAATACTGTTAGTGTGTGAATATAATTATTATTAATATAAATTTTTTAAATAGGGGATCTTTTTTTATGAAATTCAGTTGAGAATGCATTTGGATATTGAGTGTTTAGCTTTTTTCTCAGTGCTTTGAAAATTTTTAAAAATCTGATATTAGAAACAATGATTGAATATTATATATTTTTTTTAGTATTTTTATATGGTTATTTTTTATTATTATGAATATGAATGTTACTGAAATATGTTGGTTATATTAAATATAGCGCCTTTATAAACTATCTTCCTAACTAATCACTTGAACAAATATCAAAAAAGAAATTGCATACTATATATAAAAGAAAATTGCTGCATTTAGATATATTTGAAAATAACATCACAGTATTTATGATTTGTGTAGAATAGTACTTGTGATATTAAATCAGAATAGAAATAAACTTTCCACTCTCTTTTTATTTCTTATATCAATTCCTTTAAATAGATTAAGAAAATTAACGTATAAGATTAATTTTTTTAACACTTCAAATGAAGGGTTTGTACTATAATAATTCTTAGTATTTTAGATAGATATAATAATTCTTAGTATTTTAGATAGGTTTCTTATTCTTTCTTTTATTGACTAATTCTCTGTTTAATTTTAAAATATTATAGAATTCATTTCAAGTCATTTCTTATTTGTCATTAAATTGGCTAATGATGTATGTTGCCTTGAAACAAATATTTCATATTGAATAGAACATCTATACTTATATTCATTTTATAAATAATAAATATATGTATGTGCAAAAGGATTTGTATTATAAGTTATACTTATGAATTAAAGTGGCCTTTTCAAATGTCCAGATAAAGCTCTGGCAAATTTTAACCAAATGTTTTCAAGTGAATTACTGATAGAAATTCTTCACCATTTTACATTGGTATTGTTTTAAACAAAATCATTGGTCCTTCAAATAGAAATAAAGTTCTTCCTTTAGTCAATAGCTTATGCATTAAAATAATTTTTAATAAAATTATAAATATATAATAACCTTTCCTTATATAAAAGATGACATTGTATTTTCGATAACATTGTCATTTCTCAAAAGAATTGGTGATATTCTTTAAGTCGTATATTATAGTATTATAAAACTATTGTATATTAATAATATAGTTTTATTAATTAAATTACGAGTTATTCAGTGTTATTTTTAAATGTTTCTGTAACTAACTGAAATGAATAAAAAATGTTGTATTGCAAAGGTATTTAATTAAATAATTCATCCAGCAGTTAATTTCAAACATGACTCCATTGCTTGAAATTTGATAAAAAAATTACACTACTTAAATTATTGTACACCTTAAAAAGTTGCCTCCTCCCCCCCCCCCCCCCACACACACAAGAAGTAGATTTAAGTTTTCATTTTGCAAGGAATTCCTCACACTTATATTGTTTCTTTGAATTTTCTTTTTCATGTTTGTTAATAATTATAAATCTCAAGATCATCTAAACAATATGCATGTTAAAAATTAACCTTTTTCATCATATATTTAATTTTTTTTAAATTTGTGTCCTCTTTATTGAATAAAAACATTTGTAGACATTTGAAAAGGAATGGCATTTGAAACCATCATAATCTGCATTTATTTGATTTGATTTGATTTAATTTTAACCAATGAATTTTAAAATGCATAAAGCATTATTTTGTAATAGTGAGTTTTGAAATGTAAGGAAATTTTAGGTAGACATTTTTTTAAAAAAATATAAAAATTAATATAAATTAGCTATTTGCAGATATGTGTAAATAATGAAAAAAAAAGTATGCTTAATGATTTAGTGAATTAAGGCACTTTTTCCTTCTTTAGAAATACCATAAAAAATCATACAACAAACTTTGTAAAAACAAAAATAGCTAAATAAAAAACAAGCTTTAATGAAATAATAAGATTTAGATAAATTTTATTTCTACTAGCTGGAATTAAGGGTTGCTATAAAGTAAATGTTTTGTGAAACTGTCTTAATAAGTTCCTTAACCAAATAATTTTACTGTACCAGATAATTTATTGTCTACAGAACAAAGGGGTGATTTTGTTGTTGAATCCTTGCTCGCTTCTTCTTGTCGCAATAAGATGGAATAACGGTTTGGATCTAAACCAGATGGCCAACAACAGAGCTGAATACAACTATTGAAAAATAAATACAGATTTTTATATACAAAACAAACAAAAAAACAGGAGAGAGAGATATATATATAAAAGGTAAAATACTATCTTTTCGGATAAGTTTGTGTAGTACATTATTTATGAGATAACGCAATAGTCAATAAAATTCCGAATCTATTTGTTAGGCGATGTATGTATTTGTATTCCGCAAAAATAAACGCATCAACTGCAACATTTACTATTACTTCATGAAAGTAATTGAAAAGTCAAAGACATTCTCTTTATAGAAGTTGAAAGAAGCAAGCTTATATTTCTCGAATAACTAAGAAAAGAAAATTACATATAAGCAAAATCAGGCAAGATAACGACATAAATTTAATTATGGCTAGGCATCAAACAGTCAAATATCACTTATAATTCAGTTACACATTCAGTAGAAATATTCTATCAAAAAACATATCTTTATCTAAAAACGTATTAATTGAAGCAAATATCAGGAATTTCCTTGGAGTTCCTGAATACTATGTATTCTTATGCTGTAGGTTATTTTTCTTGTACTGAAATTCGGTACAACTTGTATGAAAGATACACATTTTTTTAAAAAATATAAATACATTTCAGAAAGCTACATTCTATGTTTAGTGGATAAGAAATATTTTTAAAATGAATTAAAATATCGATAGCATTTATACCCATGTGAATAGGAAATGTGCAAACTCTTATATTATATCTGTAGCATGTTTGTCATTAAATTTGCCATTGTTTTGTTCTATTATAAAAAGAATTCTATGAATACAAATTGGTTTTTCTTATTACAATTATATCTAAAGTAATATTAGATATGAAATGTTCTTATTTGTTTAGTTTTCTAAAAATAGAAAATTTAAAAAGGGAAGAATTTTTGAAAAATTCCGATTAAGTTTAAATATTATAAAATATGAAAAAATAAATTAAATGTGATCGTATAAAATGAAATCTGAATGATTTTAAATTGAATTCAAGCAAAAATTATAAGATAAAAAGCTTTTATTAAGTTCGTATAGTTAATTCACAATCTTAATATTTTTCTAACAATTTTACAAGATATAATTCCTTTTACTAATGTTTTGGATATATATTGCTGAAAGCTTTAAATTATTTAAACTAAGAAAATTTCTTTTCCACTTCTTTTTCCAAAGTAGCATTCATACAATTTATAAATTTAATCTAACTTTTTTAAAACGATTTTAACTCGCTATCCTTGATTTTAAATCTTTTAATTTAAGTTTCAAAATAAAACACATGTCTATTGAATTCTTCTATAACTATTTATAAACAAGACTTTTTAAAAGTTTATTATATTTTAATTGCAGTTATTTTTACATTCCATTGCATTTTTTTAAAAATAATTTGTGTTTAATGCTTTAAAACGTAATGCTGCGCAGTAATATGAAATTCAATTACAAAAAAACAAAAAAAAAAAAATGAAACAAAATTTTCAGTACTTTTTTTAACTGTCAATAATTTACATTAAAGGATCTTCGACCGAAATATTTTTATTATACATTAAACAATCACACTCAAAATTTTTTTCACAATTTATAACTTTCAGAACAAAGGAAGGAAATAAAATTTATAAAAGGAACGATTAGTATATACTAAATTGTTTCTTAGTGTAGTCAACTCAATTTCATGCAGAATTATAGATACTTTTATAGAATAATCTTTTGAAATATTCATAAATGGTTAAAAAAAAGCTATTCCGTAGTTTGCATAAGGCTATAATGCTGAACGATTCCATGTTTTATACTCATAGTTTTTAAAAAAATATATTTAATTTTGACAAAAAGTTTTTGTATTACTTGAAGTTCACTGACTTTCGTGTCAAATTAAAACATCACATTTTAAAGAAGCTGGCAAAAAATTCAGAAAATTTATAGTGCGGAAGGTGTAACATTTCTAATATCTTATGTGTTATAAGTTTATGAAAATTAGCTTAAAGATGTAGCTACAGTTGTTATTAAAACTAAGTAATTGTAAATTTTACTAATTAATTGTAAATTTTAGCCTCTATTAATCCTAGCGAACCAATTGATCTCCAAAGGCGGTTAATCTTTTAATACCTTTCTCCACTAATCTATAATCCTTCTTTCATTTTGCAGAAATGCGTTAGATCATTTTAGGTATAATTTTTTAACTTTTTAAATAATACAATGAAAAAATCTTAAATTTTTGTGTTAATCATATTGAAGACTTAAAAATATATATTAGGCTTTTCTATTATATCTTGGTTTGCTCGAAGTGGAAGATTGTCACATTCTAAATATAGAATTATATCTATAATTCTTTGAATAGTAATTTAAGTCTTACCTTATTTATATTAATTTGATTTGTTTTATCAATATTCGAACATAAATTTAGTTGTTTCTGTAATTCTTTTCAAGCAATAAATGAATTAAATGACAAATAGAACGCTCATGATCTTGAATTATAGTTGATAACTTTTTCCAACTGTTATAGATACCTATAAATCGTGTAGAATTTTCACTTTCTCTAGAATATAATGTACAGCAAAAAACAAAATACCGAGTCTTGTGTTTTTGAATAAATCAACCAGTTGCGAAGCTGCATTTCATCATTTGGCACTTTTTTTAAAAAGTAGTAAGTAATGGAAAATGATCTGCCTTCAGCATTCTTAGCAAAGACTCTTTTGTGATTGTACAGGTCTGTTTTTAAATTGATCAATTATAATGCTTGTTCACAAACCTGAATCACTTATATGCACTTGAACAAATTTGTTATTGACATCGTCATTTTTTATTATTCAATCATATTTGTATAAACATAGGGTTCTTAAAGAGTTTCACCGTTTCTACATTTTCATTGCAAAATTGTGCAGTTTGTGCGGAATGTCCTTCGCCAGTTGAAGTTTGAATTGTAACTTCTGAAGTCGAAGCAATTTCACAACCAGTATTACTTCGTAGACGAGAAAACAGATATACTCACGACTTTTTGCACAAAAAAAAAAAAAAGTTATTTTGGAAACTGAGTCTTGACACCCAGAAGGATACTTCCTTAGCATGGATATGACTAGATCTAACAATATAAAACATTTTATAATATGAATTATCCAAGTAATATATGCCATACAACCTAGTAGGTGAGGTAAATGACCGCACTTTATAATATGTTGCATACTTGCACTAAACTGTCATATATCTGTAAACTTCGTACATTTAAAAATCCGTCGATTGTTTCAGTTTAATTTCTACCTCTCTTCTTTCCATCCCGCTATTACTGCTCATAACATTATTTTAGCGCTTGATCATGTTGGTCCCCGGTCCATAGCACCCCTACTGATGACCGACCTGAAAGTACTGTTCTATACTTGCGCAACGCTCACTAAACTTCAGATTAAAAACAAAATCGAAAAATTTTCCTAAAAATTCTAAATGTATCCGTATATACAAATTTAGCAAGATCTTCATTATTTTGTTAAACAGACTACAAAATAGTAATTTCGTTGCTTTCATTTCGTCCATTCGTCACAGTTTAAATATTAGAAGTTTTATTTTAGAGGAAGGGGCGCTTTGAGAATTTCAAGAGGGACGATTTTGGGCGCTTGCTTTCTTTGGAGGGGAGATCAATGTGAAAAGCGGCTACAGCATCGTTGGAGGTCTGTTTTATCTTTGACGGTAGTGGCTTTTTCTCAGCCAACTCCCCTGTACCTTAATGCGGAAGGGGTCAGGGAGGCACTCACTTAAAAGGTTTACGTAATTATTGTGTTTCCAAAGGGTTTTGGTATCTATAATCCTGTATTGTTAGCTCAAAATATGGAAGATTTTATGGCTATTTACTAAAAGAAATGTTTTCCACTGCTTTCTTAACGATGAATGATATGTAAGAATACCGACAAGTTCTTTATTTTTCCGATAAATGCCAGACACTCTTTTCAGGCTTTTTAAAGATATAATAACAAACTATTGGATTATCACTGCGGCAAATTACAAAGAAGTTTTCTCATGAAATGTATTGTGAATCTTGTTATTGCGGAAGGAAGTCATCATTTTATTCTGTAAAAGGGCTATCGGAAGTTTTGATGCTCAGTAGAAATTGTCGGTTTCAAATAACATAGGAAGAACTGAGAAACTTCAAACCGCCGCAGTTTATATATATAGAGAGAGAGACTAATTTGTAATAAATACCAAATTAAAAGGAAAAAAAATCAAAATTAAACCAAATAAATATAATTTTTAGTTTTTTTTCTTCTGTTTGATTCCGAAATAATTTTTTAGTTTCGTTTCCGAAATAATTTA
>JAPMOR010014585.1:331020-423731 GCA_026543865.1 Argiope aurantia | reverse complement strand
ATATATATATATATATATATATATAATGATTATATATAAGAAAAAAAAATTCTAAAATCATTATTCAAGTGCTTCTGAAAATTCTTATTTAATTGTGAATTGTTACTTTATATTTTACGTATTTTGAAGTTATCGAAGTAATTTTTGCATTATGAACAAAAGAAAGCATAAAATCTCTAAAGAAGATATTAAAGCAATTTTGCTTGCTTCTAACGAAAGTGATGATAATTTGTCAAGAGAAATTGATGATTGACCAAAACAAAGATACTTTAGCTTATCTTCCATGTATCTCAATAAAGAATACGAATTGAAACTATCGAGAATTATTTTGGAAAAAAAAATTGGATTATACTGGATTGGAATAAATTTTTGGAAATATAATATGAAACTTTACCCCAAAAACTTATTTTAATAATATTATAGAAAACCTCAGATTACTTTTTCAGAAATTCAATATGCAAAAATCAAAACGATTTATATTAAAAAAGTAATGCTTATGACGAACTAAAGTAAATTTTTAGGTTGAAAGCTTGAAAAATGTATTTTCAAAATATATTTCGATTCCGAATTTTATTTAGCACACTTTTGCATTTCAGCATTAAATGAAGATTTAAAAATTTATTATTTCGTCTATCGAATTGTTTAGATAGAAATAAAATTTTGAAAACATAATATATGACATAATCTCTTGGTTTGACAAAATTTTAAAAGTTATAAAATAAGAAGATTAAATAGATTAGTAAATCTACTTAATCTTCTAGTAGATTAGTAATCTATTTAATGATTAAGTAGATTAAGAGATCAGTAAAAATAAGTTGCAACTTAAAGATGCTTTTTGAATATATATTTGTCTCAAATTCCTTTCTTATGATTTAATTCAAAATAAGAATGAATAACTTTTTAGAAATATAATGTGTAAACTTCTTTACTGTGATTACCTAATCCGTAGAAAATAAAAGATAAGAAAATTAATAAAGAAGGTAACAGGAAACTCATATTGAAAGGAAGAGGAATTAAATTGGAGTAGATGACCATGAAATTGAGTTAGGATTTCAGGATTACTTTTATAATATATAAAGTAGGATAATCATTTAAGTTCTTCTACATGGAAAACAAAGAGGGAAACGTGTATCAGTAAGCAGTATTTATATTTTTATCTTTCAAAAGCTATACCTTCTCATTGTGAATTCTATTTAATAATAAAAATTAAAAAAACACTAGTAGATTTTTTGAGTCCCAATTTCCAGAATGCATTAAAAATAGTTTCATATTAAAATACATATTTAATAACTTTAAAAAACAGAATTAAATGAACTTCTTATGGTAGGCATTTCAATTGTGTGTTTCTCATAATTTTTGTAAGTTAAATATTAAAGCAAAATATTGATTAGTAATTTTACAAAATGATAACAATTTTATAATTAATAATTATCTAGAATAATTAATATTCATTAACTAATAAATATGAATAATTATTTCATATTCAAATTCGTTTTCTTAGTACTCAATGTTAAAATGCATTTATAATCATCTAAGAATTAAGGGATTTATTCTATTTTTTGAAAATATCAATTTATATATGAAATAAAAATACATTTAAAATCCATATAATACAAATTAAATAAACTCAATTTAAAAATAGAAAAAATTTTTAAATTTTTTTTAAAATTTTCAGGTGTAGCTCAGAATATTTACATACATGACATTTTTTGAATTAGTTTTAAAGAATGAAATAATAGCATTTCAATTTTCTATTGTAAATATATCAAAACTGTGTATACACATAAAGTATTAATAATTATGCTACTATTTAAAATTTTTTAAAGGAGTTATTTGGGAAGGGGGATCACAGATCTCAATATAATATGAAAATCAATATTACACTAAGATACATGTGAATAATTTATTGGCATATCCATTCAAGAAGTTCTATCACAGCTGTGATGCATACAAATAACTTCTACCACAGATGAACAGATCATCTAGTTTGCCGTGGCTGCCAGCTGGATTTTCTTCCTTAGCAAATCTTCCACTTTCTTATCCAATACTTTCAATTTGAATATTATCAAACATCAATACTGCAATATTGTATCAATTTTTGAACCTGAGATATTTAGAAACCAATCCAAAATCCTTAAAATCCAAAAACAGAAGATGATTTTTTTTTTATAAAATCATTGTCAATCAGGTATATATTATATATTGTTGAATTAGAAAGAAATTTGCATAATAATAAATAAATTTGTTATGAATGATTGAAGGTAAACTAAATATTGATCTTTAGATTAAATAATATTATGTATAAATAAAGCTACAGGACAATGAAAAGTACATATACATGCTGTTAAAGTAAATGCAAACATAACATCACAACTTAAGAAGAAGAGAAATTTTTTCATTAAAATTATTATAAAATGACCTGATTACAATGCATTACACTCGATGATGCAAGAGGAAATAATGCATCGTAAAAATTGTCATAAAGAAATCAGCTAAAAATAAAATGGAAAACTAAATTATAAATATTGCTTTTTATTTCTCACAATGCTATGCAAAAATAAAATTAGAATTCACTGAAAAGTAAGACATAATTATTGTAAAAATTAATCTAAAAACAGAAGAGATTCATATAAAATTTGAGTCAGAACTATTTTAAATACTCAAATTAGCAAATTGAGTTATTGATTTGACTGATTCTAAAATCTCTTTTTTGAACTTGTGTAAAATAAGTAGGGATGAACGAGATGTTTCCTATAATGCCTACTGCGAGTTTCTTTGAATCCATATGATATAATAATCATTATAGAAAATTTTGCAAGATTAGATACTATACACAAAAAATAACTAAAATTACATTTAAAACTGAATCTTATTTACCAAATATATGTGATAAATATATTAAAATAGTCACTGACATACATTTATTGTCAAACTTTCTTCCTGAGAACCATTTCAAATTTTAATATTATAATTTTCAAGATTTGTATTCACATTTTCATTCTAAGACAAATAACTATATATGTTATAAACAGCCTTTAAATAACTTTTATATTTATTATTTATAAAAAATAAAAGATGCCTTTTTTTAAAAAATAAATACAAAATAATGTTGTGATGAAATAAAATATAATTATAGTGTAGAACTACATACATATATAAAAAATATTAATTTATTTATAAATTATTGAATAAACTACATATATAAATTATTTGGATATTAACTGAATGCTGTTGATGAATATAGTCAAGATTTAATTATGAAAGAATTTATGAGCAATAATCCTTGGCAATTAATTGTTAGCATGTGGTTAATATAAACACAACTGAAAACTAAAGTTTTCTTCAAACATATCATTTTTTGTATTTTATTTATGATTGAAATTCGTAATTATTTAATAAATGAAAGAAAATGATATATGCAATCATTTGAGCATCATTGCAAAACATTTAGAGAATACCCATTCAGAGTTAGATATAAAAAAATTTCTGGCAACTGATGACACTTGCTTCAAGAATTCTCCAACATTATCTAAATATAGGGGAGAAAATACATGTTTAGATTATTCAATTGTTTTTAAAATGTAAAATGCACAATAAAAAAATTAACTTGCATATAAAAAGATTTTCCTATATCATTTTGCTTATACTTCATAAGAAAGAATCATACAAAAAGTTGATTAGTTTTTCATTGCTTCTTGCATCATTATTTCACTCAAACAAAATTTCTACCTTTCTTTTAATTTGGTCTACCTATTTTGTGTTCAGTATGTAAAAAATTGTTTTGTTAATTTAGTAAAGTATAAACATGGTTAATTGCTCCTAATGAAATTAACCATAAAAGTAAATTCAATAGAATAAAGAATGTCAAGGCTGGCAAATTTGGATATCTGCAAAGTCTAACAGAGCAAAAGAAAGTAAATGATATTTATATACAGTTAAAGAGTATTAGTCATTAAATAAAAACTAATGGTGATTGATGAAAATAGTAAGCATGGAAGGTGGAATATTATAAGACAATATTTTTTGAAGGCTCCGAAAGTTAATTCAGCCTTGATTAGAAAGATTCATGCCAGTAAATATAAAGATATGTAATAAATTTTCACTTCTGAATAAAAAAGAATATAACAATTTCTTAATATATATTTACTATCACGAATTTGCTATCATGAGTAAACAAGAAAATAAAACGTATGCAATAAGTTTTCGTCCTAAATAAGCATAACAAGTAAGAATTTTTTTTTTTCCATACTCATGTATTATCCTGAAGGTATAAACATTGTTAAAAAAAGCATATTATATGCCATTATTAAAACTTAGTAGAAAGATTGCAGTGGAATTTAAAGAGAATCCAGAATATTCTTACATGATAACCAGAATAGGGTGGATCCTAGCACAGCCCACCTCTTGGCATCTTTTTGAATTCTCGCCAAAGGAGTGGCGATAATGTCGCCAATGTAACAACGTAGACGGATTTATTTTTATTTTATTATTTGATTATATTTTATTTATTTATTTATTATTTTATTTATTTATTTATTATTTTATTTATTTATATTTTTATTTATTTATTTATTATTTTAGTTATTTATATTTATATTTATTTATTTATTATTTTAGTTATTTATATTTTTATTTATATATTTTTTATTATTTATTTATTTATTATATTTATTTTTTATTATATTTATTATTATTTCTGGCCTTCAAGTATCGTTTTTTAATAGAAAAATAATAAAAATAACAAATATTCAATTATTAGTCATCTTGGTGAGATTTCAAATAAGTCGCCAAGAGGTGGGCCCATCTAGGATTTTACCCCAGAATATATTATACTGAGAGCAAGGCTTAGCATGTGGATCTCGAAGTGTAAACATCAGCAATAAATGGAGGAATCGGCAGGCTCATGTCAACCTTTAGGAGTCCAATCACAGCACAGTTCACATCAGGCTGATGCTTTTGTAAGATGCGCTGTGATTGTTCTCATTTAGGTTGACATGGTCTGGTCGATTTCTAGAAAGTATCAATTTCATGTTAACGTACTTGGAAAATTTTGTGAGCTGGAATGTGTTTTTCTGCGCATGCTCAAATTTAAATTAAAAGTTAGCATTTAGTTCACGTGATTTACACAGCCAAGGAATGTTAAGATTCTTAGATCCGTGCTTGTGATACAGACGCTTGTCTTCTGTTTTTTTTTTTTTTTTTTGGTTTTTATGTATGGGAAGAAGTCGTTGCCACCGGATGTGTACCTCTGCTTCTACCGGATATGAACCAAAGTTCATCGGATATGACGTAACTCATTGTTGATGTCATATTGGTCATTTAGCGCGAGCTTTGTCTAGCAAAAGTTAGTGGCTAATCCTTTTTCATTTTGCTTTGCTGTACGTGAGATGTGTGTATTGAATCTCTTGCAACTTTTATTTGCCTCTGGAGATAAGAATTTTTTTGTTCATTTATATATTATTAATCTACATTGTTTATTTATCTTTCGTTATTTATTCATATTATTTAGGTTTTTTTTTACTTTACTTGTCTGATTTAGATTTAGTATTAGGAAACAAAAAAGTTTCTTTGTACTTGTAGTTTATATTTTAAACTTTTATATTTAATTTTACTTTTTGTTTTTACTTAGATTAATTAGATACTATTATTATCTATAATCTGAAAGATTTTAATTTTAATTTCCAGATTAGTGCTAACTTGGGAAATTGTTTGTTTTTTGCATTTAATTTGTTTATTATATCAATTTTCTCATTATTCAGTGGTATATTGAACTTGATAGTTTTAAATTTATTTGTGGTATCTAATAAAAATCTTGGAACATCTTCTGTATATTGAATCTTGTAATTTTTTTCTGTTTTGCTCTGTGCTTTTTTGGCAGTTTGTACAGAATTTTGTTACTATTACTAGCTTTTGAAAGAATTCCAGGTAAGATCCTAGATGGGCCCACCTCTTGGCGACTTATTTGAAATCTCGCCAAGTTGTCTACTAATTGAATATTTGTTATTATTTTTCAATTATAAAACGATACTTGAAGGCCAGAAATAATAATAAATATAATAAGAAATAAATAAATGAATAATTATAAAATAAAAATCATAAAATAACTATAACAAAAAATAAAATTAAAATAAATTTTAAAAAATCCGCCTAGGTTGATTATTAATAAAATAAAAAAAGAAAGAATAATAAAATAATATTTAAAAAAAACCCGTCTAGGTTGCCACATTGGCGACGTTATTGCCACTCGTTTGGCGAGAATTCAAAAAGACGCCAAGAGGTGGGCTGTGCTAGGATCCACCCAGAATTCCATTTTATCTCACTGTTTTACAATAAGGGCTCTTTTTATTGGCGATTCTATGATCAATTACTTGCATAAGTATATATCTGTTGAATCGCTTGACTTTCATTTGGACATTGTTTCCTATCCTAGTGCAACTATTGAAAGATTAGCTAGTAATATTTCTGTACACAAAAATTATGACTGGGTCTTAGTGCATGTTGACACAAATAATGCATCTTTGGATACTATTGAAGTAATACTTAAAAAATATAGAGCTTTGGCCACTGATGTATTACTTCATTACCCAGGTGCAAGAATAATTTTCTCGAGTATTGTTCCAAGAGATTTTTTCCACAGCAAGGAGTATGAGAGAGTATTATTTACAGACACTAAACTATAAGATTAGAGCCATAAATTGTGCACTCAAAGAACTATGTTATTTTCAAACGTTTCTCTTTTTCAGTTCTTACCAGCCATCTTGGGAAAAATTATCTTGCAAGAGATGGCTTGCATTTAAATAAATGGGGTAATAAGCTGCTTGCAGGTTTTTTTCTTGAATCCTTAACAGGATGTATTTCAGCAGATATAGCATCTAAAACGGTATGTATGAATACACTGTTTTTTTTTTTTTTTTTTTTTTTTTTTCACGAGTTTAAAAATTCATGCAAGCCTGAAGTCGGTAATTTATAATTGGTTTTTGTTTTATTTTCACAGATTGTAAAGACTCGGTCTTCCAACTCTGGTTTTTCTTTTGATGATTCAGAGTTTCCTCTATTGTCAT
This sequence comes from Argiope aurantia, assembly GCA_026543865.1. Classification (NCBI taxonomy): domain Eukaryota; kingdom Metazoa; phylum Arthropoda; class Arachnida; order Araneae; family Araneidae; genus Argiope; species Argiope aurantia. The sequence continues at coordinate 416,670 of JAPMOR010014585.1, read as the reverse complement.
CTTTTCTCACAGCATTTGTTTCTTCTGCTTGGCCAAAGTAAGAGTGCCAAGCCAGTTTCTACGCCCGTGCAACCTGCTAGGCTAAAGAAAGAGTCTACAAGGCTAATTTCTACACCCATGCAACAGTCAGCTGCTCTGCTCACGAAAGATATTTCTTCTCTGCCATCTTCTAAAGGTAATACTCAATTTATACTTCCTGTGATCCCATGCATTTCATTCTATCAGTTTAGTGAAAATGTTTGTAGTAGTATTCCCACATCAAATAAATTTTCAGTTTTGGCAACTAATTGTAAAATATTGCATGGTGGAGGCCCTCAAAATTGTTCCTATTCTAAAAACTGTGTTTATTGTGGGAAAACATATTCTATGCGGTCCTCATTTTCAAATCAACTGAAGAAATTTAAATGTCCGCTAACTGTGAAAGACTGTTATCCTAAACTATGTAGAAAATGCTTGAAGTCCTTTTCCTCTAAATATACTTTTTTAACCATTTAAATCAATGCAACAAATTAAAAACTCGTGTTTTCTTATCCCTATCTGGAAAAAAATACAGTAGGGTTTTGGAAACAAATGCATGTTTGACAGAATCGGTGGCAAAGGATCTACAAGCAAGTAGAGATATTAATTTAACATCTTCAGTTTCGGATGTTTGTCAAAAATTTAAGTCCTTCCAAAGTTAAAAATACGTATCCTAGAATTTATAAACTATGTTTAAAGTCTTACTCTTCTAAATCCTCTTTTAGCTGTCATTTAAAGCATTGTTATAAATCTGAGGTTCAAACTGTATCATGTTTACCAGTTAAAAGTAACTGTATTGTATTGGATAATAACTCTCGCAAGGAATCATTAATAAACCCCATTGCAGATGTAGGAATAAATAAAGATGTACATAGTTTTCAATTTATGAGTAATAATTATGAAAAATCCCCCAAAAGTTTAAAATGTGGTAGATTTTTCAGAAATAAGGCTTTTAAAAGTCATGAAAAAACTTGCAATTTTACCAAGAAAAATAAACTGTTTTTTTGTGTACAATCTGATTGCCATCGAGTCTTTTCTAATCTATGGCATTTAAATAAACATCATAGTGCTGTGCATCAAATTCAGAATTTCAAAACATTTTCTTTTGATTCTTTTAAGATTTGGTTAGAAGCTTCTACTTATACTTTTTTCCAGAAATCAACAGGCAAAAAAGTTTTGGGTGATAAAACATTTCATTATTATGTTTGCCAATTTTTTTTTATCCTTCGTATCTGTCAAGGTTTAAATCAAGAGTACAACGACATGCTAGTCGTAAAATTAGAAAAGGAGTAATACCTTTCCATTTAAATTGTCCTGTTAGAATTTGTGTGTGTGAACATAAAAATTTAGTGACAGTAACATATTATCCAGTTCACAATTATCATACTGGGCATGAGAATACAAGATACCACCCACTTAAAGAAAGTACAAGTAATTTAATTAAATCTTATTTATTACTATCATTCCTGTTTCGAAAATAGTAAGCTTAATTCATGGTGATACAAGCTGTCGGGATAAAAAAAAATTTCTACCCAACAAAAGATTTTTTTTTTAATTTCTAGGAAAACTATACAATCTTATTCAAGGCATCTACATAATACAGTAAAGCCAATTAATGATGCTATGTCTGTTTTCTGTACTGTGGAGAAATTTTAAAAATGAAGAACATAATCCCATTTTAATTTGGAAATTACAAAAGTCGGATACTATCTTTGGACTTTCTTATTTGGATAGCTTACCAAATCGTGAAAATTCTTTTGCATTAGGTTTTCAAACTGAAGCTCAAAAAGACATGCTTATGAAACACTACCATAAAATCCTTTGCAATGATGCTACCCATGGTATAAACAATTATGATTTTTTTTCTTCTTTCATTGCATGTGCAATATGAGTATGGTCAGGGATATCCCTTTGCACATTTTGTTACAAATGATTTAGATTTTCGTACATTGGTGGCTTTATTTTCCAGTTTACATTGTCGAATTCCTAATTTGATAGTGAATACAGTCATGACTAATGATGATAGTTTTACTTTTAATGCTTTTAATTCTGTATTTGTTCCCGATATCAAGCATCTATTTTGTCAGTGGCATATATACCGTGCTTAGAAAAGGCAGTTGACTGTTAAAGCCCATAATAAAAGTATTCGTATGAATTATTAAATATAATGAACAAAAAGTCTCTAGAGAATTTTGAAAATAAAGTCTCAATTTTCATTAGTAAATATTTAAATGAATGCCAAAATTTTGTTGATTATTTTGTAACAAATTATTCTGCTAGGAAAGCATTATGGGCTACAACACAGACAGTTTCCACATGATGATACCAATATAAATATATTATGAATCGCTTCATAATCAGTTAAAAACTGTATATATTTTGAGCGTAAATTCAATAGGTGCATAGATTAACTAATTTCAACTCGTTTAAAGATAGAAACAGATAGGTTTTGAAAGTATTCTTCTAATATTGTAAATAATGTTCCATTAAATTCAAATTTCAATAAAAATATTAAAGAAAAACATGAAATGAGAGTAAAATTCTCCATTAATGATATAGTTAAACATGATGATCAATGGTTAGTAAATTCAGAGACAAAAAAAAGGAAATAGTAAAATTTCTGATGTTTGTCTTTTTATTAGATCATTGTTGTTTTAAATGTACTGATATTAACTGAGCAGTACTATGTAGTCATGTCATTTGTATGTGTGTTCTTGTGAAGACAATAGTAACCTTTGCAAGCATATTCATAAAATACATTTATTGTATTCTGAAATAAAAACATACATAACAGATTATTTTTATGCTGTTGAAAATGAAAGAAATGCACAAGGAATTAACTCTTAAATTTGGAATTGAAACATGTTTTATCTGAATTTTTTAACACAAAAGAAACTGAATGCAAAAAACTATGCTCTGAGATTTTGGAATTAAAATTCTTCGTATTCAAGAAACTATACTAACTAATGTAGTAAATTGTTTAAATACTTTAGTATCTGGTATGCATGGAGTTGTCAGTCATAAAAATGATCCTGCTCCTGTTGTACCTTGGTGTATGTTGCTCCCAATCAAAAAATTCCCCCACAGATTAAATTTTTTAAAACTTCTCAAAGACATAACAGGAAACAATCATTTCATGAAAAAAAGTAGGAAACGGCAAAGGTTAAATGAAAAAAATATAGAGCAGATTGCACCTTTACAATCATATCTTGCGGGAGAAATTTCTAAATGCCTTAGTCGTGATGAAATAAGTAGTGATGATCCTGATGGTCATAAAAAGGAAATTACTCCTTTAAAAGCTTATTCTGATAGAGAAAATTCTGTATGTACTAGCCTTAATATATTCAATAAATTTAATAGAATGAATGCAGATAATCCTACTGCAACAATAGTAACTATTAATAATATAATCTTTCTTTTTATATATTAAAATCTTTATATCCTTTTGTTAGTCTGGAGGAAGAGATTAATCTAAAGTCGGTGTCACCAAGTTTTAAAAAGGGCTTACTTTATGATTCTGTCATTGATGTTTTTCTTTTCCTGTTAACTGAGAAATTCAGAAATTGTAAAGCAATTGAGTCCTTGCAATCAGTTTAATTTTTAATCAGAAGGATATTCTTAAATTTTCTTGGATTCAAGAGTTGCCAAATGTAGATTTATTAATTATCCCTGTCAATTTAAATTGTCATTGGACTTTGATTATTGTTAATATAAAACTTAAACAATTGAATATTTTGATCCATTTGGAGGCAGACCAGATAATAATACTGTAATTTTGATTAGGAAGTGCTCTAGGATTTTAAATAAATTACTTAATTCAGAAAGCTACTGGCAGATAGTTTTTCAACCTCATATAAAACAAACTGATGATTTTAATTGTGGAGTCTATATAAATTTTTATGCACATCAAAAATTGAATAAATTTTCTTTAACTCAGGACTTCAACGTACTTTCATTTAGAGCCCTAATGTGTGAACAGATTACTAAAAACTTAAATTTTTAAGTCTTTTATTGTGAAAATTTTAATTTTGATATTAATTTAAAAATAATAAATTTGATTAATTGTTAATCTTACTTAATGGGAACTATCCCTTCTAAATTTAAACATCATAAACAAATAATTCCCAATGTTTAATTTTAAGTGATTGTCTAAAGATTTTTAGCTTTCTCTTAAGCTTAACTTTTAGGAAGTTCTTTTATTATTAGTTTCACAGAAGATTTAATGCAAGTTATGATTGCTAATCTCAGTGAGAATAGATAATTTTGGAAATGGTGTGCCTTGAAGGTGTCAAGAAAAGGTAAGTGACTAAAGTTAATCACATATTCAAAACAAAAAGAAACAAGCTCATGATGGAAGCAATATACTAAAAACGGCTTTTAATATAAATATATGATTGTGTTACTTTAAATTGTTTTTGTCTCATTTTAATCGATTTATTAAATGTTGTTTGTCCTTTAGTGAATGTAATTTGGATTAGTATATCAATAAAAACTCATTGTGACCAAAATAATATATATTTTTATAAGAAAAAAATTAATATTTTACACTGCAGTTTATATTGTATGTATTTCAGTTTATTTTCTCCTGCCTTAAAATAAAGGAACTAATTTCCAATGGTTTAGCTGAAAAGGTTGTCCAGAAATTTCTGACTTACTTTTTTTAAGTTTTTAACTTTTAGGAAATTCTTTTATGAAAAAAAAATTTAGCATCAGAGTAAATCCATACCAGAAATCATGCAATCAAGAATTCAAGAAATGAAATTATGAAAAAAAAAAAAAATAGCATCAGGATAAATCCATACCAGAAATCGTGCAATCAAGAATTCAAGAAATAAAGCAGTAAGAATGGAACATTTTCCAGACTGTAGCTGTGTTGTATATAAAAATGAAATTGGTTCATTTGGATAATATGAAAAGAATTGTATTTCATTTGCTTACTATAAATTCTTATGAGAGGTTAGGGGGGGGGCATAGAAATAAATCTGTATAAAAATTGTTTAGATGCAGATAGTTGAAATATATATAGAAATTTATGTTGCATTATCTATTTATTGTCTGCATATTTCATCACTTTGTCATGCTTGTTAAAAAGCTGCAAGGGTATTGCTGAGCTTGATTTTTTTCTTTCAACTCTTATAAAGATGTATAGAGTTTTCTCACACTTTGAAGTGAAACAAAACCATAAGAATATGCTACATTATTACTTTTCACAAAATGCAGATTTTTAAGGATTCTCTGTTATTTTATTTTTCTATTTATACTTATTACTTAATGATTTCTCTTTACAAAGTTAATAAATAGCTTAATCTTTGGTTATCAATTCATTTTATAAATGCCTCCCAGAAATAGTTTTCTTTTTTCAATTTTGCAAATGAAACAAATTTATAAGTGCTTGGAGTAGTATATAAAATCAGTAAATAAAATTCAACTATTTCTTTGGCACATTGGAGTACTGAGAAAATATCATATATTTATAACTTGAAAGAATAAAATAGAAGTATCAAAATAGAAACAAATTTTATATTTAATAAAATTATTTATGATTTTGAAGATTTCTATTTTTTTAAAAAAAATGAATTATGCAATGGAAGAGAATGTCTAGCAAGGTTAAAAAAAACTATTTCCTGATTTTATGCTTTATATAACTTTACTATGCTTTACTACGTGGCATATTTTTGCAGTGTCTTGCTTGGAATCAGTTGACTGCATATTTTTTTGGAAAATGTGACTAGTTTATTGCCAATATCCAACATAAAAGGCCATGTCTATGAAGTTAAGAATAAATAAACATCTTTTTAGTCTTTGTTTTTTTCATAATGTAATGAAGATATTTGTTAGATACTGTAAAATTTTTAATTAGGAGTTAAGATTTTTTATAAGCAAAATACGTTTGTGATAAATCCTAATTTTAACAGGTAGTAACAAGTGAATCACTAAAAAATAAGTTCATTCAGTTATAAAACCATTCCTGCCAAATGCTGATATTGATTTTTTATGCTCATAGGGTGTGAGTGGGAAATCTGAATGGAAAAAAGAAAGGTAGAATGCAAATACTGGATTTTATTACTATACTTCCTGCTTTTAAACTTTCAGCTTGAGAAAATGAGTTCTTGTCTTTTTTTTTTTTTTTTTCATTTTTTTTAGGAAAGAGCTGACTTTCCTTTTTTTTTTCTATGAAATTCAGAAAGAATAAGTACCGTATTTATAGAAAAAAAAATTAATTAAACTGTGTTAAAATTCTGAAAAAAAGGAAGTCTCTCATAATGTATGAACACTATATTTGGACTAGTTTTTCCTTACCAAATGTAATTTAGAGGCTGTATTATTGCATGCAATTTTTTTTTTTGGTGAATTAAATATATTGTATCTGAAAAACTCTGTAAAATTAAGGTAATTTTCACTTTTTATGAAATGAGGTTTCATTATAGTATTTACAAGTTTTTTTAAACACATAATGAGTCTGAAGAATTAAGAATCGTATGAATTTTTTATCCAAGAAATTTATATCCTTCTAATATTGAAGACAAACTATTTCTTTTTATCTAAATGATGAATGAAACAGCTTGTCACTGAAATATTAAGCAATTTTTATTTTTAAGAAGTCAATCATGTGGTTATTTCTTTTAATAATTTTTCACTTCTGATAATTTAGCGCCTCATATTCCTTGCATTGTTTTTATTCGTGTAAAAGAAAATTCATTTTAATGAAAAGTATCTTCAACAGAGTATACGTTGATAATCTGAATACAATTCTGCAGTGTTTGAGTATGATCTTTTTATTAAATAGACAACTGCTTAGGTCCCTCTAGACTTTTTTTGTGGTATTTCCAATAGTTTAATTTTGCACTGTTTTTTAGTGTACAAAGGCCGTCCAAACTTAATTATTAATATAATTAATGATATTAATTTTAGAATATTTTTCTAGCAGTTTGTTATTTATTTTTAGAGCATTGTTCTACCGAAAGTTTTATATTTTGTTGTTCCATAAATAAAAAACAACAACCCTGCTTTATAATTTAAAATAAATATATCAAATCTATAATTAAATATTATTTAGATTTTCTTTAAAAAGTTGCACTTTTGAAACTTATTTTGTGTCGAATTCTTTGAAAATTTAATTTGGCATTACAATGTACTGAACTTTAGAAAGTGATCTACAATAAAAACTTTTGCTATTTCAGCTTGATGAAATTTTCTTCTTAAAACTATTTATATAGATATTGTTGAGGAGAGGAAAAGAGAAACGACCCCTTGAGGGTTTAATTGGCATTCGAAGACTTCGTTTTAGTCCGGTTCACTATATGACTTAAGATCTTCAACTTCTTGGAAATGTTCTTTATAAGAATTTTTATGATGATGAATGGGTTTATTTTTCCATATCACTCCTTAAAAGACTTCCATTCTAAATTTCAGTAAACGTAATTCTGTCTGAATACCAAAAACATAATTGCCCCAATGATAGAAAATCGTTTTCAACTAAATTTTTTAGAATTGCAAATAAGTCCTTTAATTCGACTTTAAGAATACATTGTGATCAGAGATGTGTTGAAAAGAGAGAAGATTACTGCCCCTAGGTTTTTTTCCCCCGAACTTGCTCCACATTTTGGTACTTTTCATGATAATTCGACAGGAATATTTTATTTTGATTCCTCTGATTTGTTTGACTCGGAGTATAAATCCAGTTACTGCAGGTAAATTGTAAGATATATTTTAAAATATTTTTTAAATTTATATAAATTACAGGTGAAAACACGTACGACAATAAAATAAATTTCATTAAAAAACTCATTTTTGTATTTTTTTTTTTTTAAATTTCTTAATCCTTTAAATTTTTTCAATCATGATTTGTTAAAATATTTTTAGGATTGAGTTTGGCTTAAGAAAAGTGACTCATTTAGCTAATTACATTAATTTAATTTGGTTAATTGATAATTAAGTAACAAATCAAGACACACTATTTTATGTGAAATAAGGAACTGAAGCATCTAAGTTCCTGTTTTATAGAAACTTTGTGCCAGAACTTAAGCAAACCTACATAACTTCACACAAAAATTGAAATATTTGTGAGGAAACATATTTTCTATTTCTCTTGAAAGGGTTAATGAGCATCAGCAACTTAAGAAGTAACTACATGCCGAATTTCGTATTTTAAATGCGATGATTTGTTCTGTAGACCATTTTAAATGATTTTTTTTTTTTTTTGGTCATGCATGTTGAAATTATAAACAGTACACCAGTCTATAAACGCTATCATGTTAGAAATACAATCCAAATCTTTGCACTATGTACCACATTTTGGTTCATTCAATTTTTGTTACATGTTGCATAATTTTTGTATCATTTTTATTTTATTAATATTATATTCTTTGTTAACACAATAAGCAGTAAGTGAAAAAAATTGCATGGATTAGAACCTAATAATTGATAGTAGGTCAAAATTAAACTCTGTAGAAGCATATGAGCAGGCAATACAAGTTTTTTTTTTTTTTTTTTTAAGAGGGATGGAGGTCTGAAATGTTTCGAATACAAAATGAATTCTAAACTTTAGTATATGAATAATAGCATATCAATTACTCATTAAAAAATCAACAATTTTGCAATTTTATTGGAATAATTCCAATTATTTACCTACATTAAAGTATTTGTTTTTTGAATTTGTGATATCAAATATTTCATAAAATCAATTTACAATGAACCAGGATTATACAATATATTTATTTATTAATATTGTTTAAATTAAATATTTCCAGAAAATGAAATAACAAAGCAATTAATTTTTAAGAGAAAGAATTTCGGTATCACATTTATTAGAAAGCTATTTTAATTTGAAAACAAATTTTAACAAAATAGTAAATTGTTAAAAGGAATGAAAACTAAATATTACTCTTTATTTGCTTCACTATATTATGTGAAGTGATGAAGTTGCAATGTAATGTAAACGTTTATAAATTGAAGATTAATATAAAACAAAGACAAGGTTTATATAAAATTAGAGATATTTTCAGAACTGAAATTTTAAAACATTTATTTGAGACAGAGATAATCATCAACAAATGTAGTTGTTGAATGATACTGACTTTACTTGTATTTAAAACAAATTATTAGGAACTAACTAAGTACTATTTATTATGCTTGCATGAAACTTCTATATAGCTTATTTTAAATATACATAATTTCTCAATCCTTTAAAAAAATGTAACAAGTATGCATTTTAATATCATACGATGATAATTTATACATCTTTAACGAATAAAATATCGTATTAAAATTCTAAGTGCATTATATGAGGCCTCATACATTTGTATAAGGCCTTCTAAAAAAGGATTTTAAAATTCTCACCTTCACATGAAAAAAGATATTCAAAATATTGCCATATTTTACCTTCATGGAAAATGAAAGTTTTCGTATTGGATATATATATTATTGAAAGAACTAATTCAAACCAATTCAGAAAAAAATATGCTGACATTTTCTTTGAAGAAATATAACATGGCTCTTTAAAATTACATTATATATATGTATTGCAAAATATTGAGTAAAATACAGAAAACATGTTATTAGAAATACGCCTTTTATTGAAATTTGGATATATTTAAAAATTTTTAATACGAAATAAAGTAAAAGCAGATGGTATTGAAATATTTCAGTGTAAATTCAGACGAACAATTCAAAAATTCACACATATATCGAAAGAATTGCAAAAGACATTTGCTCGACTAATTCTGCTGAAATTGCTATATAATAGAAATCAGTATCTGAGTCTATGTAGTTGATTTCAAGGGGAAAAAAAAAAGTTTTGGTTTTATATTTTCAACATCCAAATTTTCCTTTTCACCTTGAGTGCGTTCAATATATGAGTATTTTTTCCTTCCATATTCCATTTGAATGCAAATAAATAAATAAAAGGTAACTTATTACAACTTGTCATGTAGCAATTAGGTAAAATTAGTATTTAATAAGAATGTCAACAATTAGTTGGGCTTAAGGGAACTAAGTGTTATTGAAACAGGGAGAGGGGAGTAAAAAGATGAAAGTAAAATTGAGGAAATATGGATATCTGCAGCAATAAAGTTCTGATAGTTAAATATGAAGATGATCATTGTTAAAAATGATGAATCAATACTTGTGAAAACATGATAGAAAGCATTCTTTGCATGTTCAGCAGAAAAAAAAAAATCACTAGAAAATAAAATCTTTGAAATAAATTTTTTTAAAAAGTCATTCACCTAAATATACTACTTATTTGGTGATACATACAGATGTAAATCATAATCATCCCACATGTTACTGAAAATTTGTAAGTTAATGTAAATGCAGTAACATTATGTACATGATAAAAAATAACTATATTTTTATGTTTACCATCCTACCTATATCAACAATTGCTCAGAAATTCTTTCACACTTCTGTGTAAATTCAAACCATTATTTTAGACGAGAGAGAGAGAGCAGTAATTTAAAGATTAATCAGATAGAATCTGACATACGTTTATTGTTTATCTCTGAAATGTAAACATGCACGATCAATCACGTTTGCACGTTAGCCAATCACATGTACGATTGCATTGCTCATATACATGGATATACGTAGAGGGGATTCTTTACTTGGTCTTGGAGAGGACGTGCGAGAAACGAGCTCTGTCTTTGACAGAGCAGGAGCTGCTTTCGCGGGATCCCGCAAGCCAAACTACAAAGAAAACGAGGAGCTAAAGCATCCACTGGTCCTTCTCGGGGCCAGAGTGGAACGGGCTCATCCTCAGAAGAGGAAGATCCATGATGTAATAAAAGAAAAAGATACTACCCAGCTGCCCCCGGTAGATGATATTCCAACACAACAAGAAAAGCAAGAACCACCCCCGAGGCCAGTTTCACAATCATCTATTTAAACGAGTTCATCTATTCCCATCAAATGGATATCATCCAAGCGATTACTACAAGAAATACCATGGGAAGCTGGGCCCAGACATTAAGATGTCATAAGGAGGAGACGACAGGGGAGCGCCGGCAGATCGGAATGGAGATCGGCCAGGTGAGCTCTGTATAAATTCAATCTTACTTAGATTAGGGATCCCCCCTCTTTTTAAACTCTCTGCAAGTACAAATGAAATAAAAAAAATATGTCAAAAATTTAAGGGTAGAGAGGCTAATGCAACCTCATAAAGTAATGAAAAAATCGAAGCTTAACAGACGCCTAAGCGTAAATTGAATTTAGAAAAAATTAATCAAACTGAAACTGATGTTAAGAAAGTAAATAAAAAGAGAACCGCGGACGATGATGGGTTTATAACTCCAGCTGCCCATCTCGCCAGAAAAGTTAAAAATCTAAAAATAAATGAGGAAGGAAAAAGTATTAAAATTCAAAATCAACCTGAAGAGGTTGCATTAGACAACGAGTTCGGTGCCGATCAGGCACCTGTACAACCAAAACGAAGGAGAATACTGCCCTTCTTCGTTACTCCTAGAGCTGACTTTAAAGTCATGCTAAGCATTCTCAGATTAGAGGTCCCTTCTTTAAAATCCAGCATGAGCAGCAAATTTAAAAAATTAACTATTGAAACTGAGAAGGAGCACCGAAGCTTTTCTCGTCCTCTTGAAGCTCAGGGTACTGAGTTCAAAACCTTTATGCTTAAAACTGACAGGCTCATAAAGGTAGTAAGTACTTCGAGGACTTCCCTCCCGCACTCTTATTGAGGAAATAAAAGAGGAATTGCAAAAGGAAGGCTTTACACTTGTCAGTATTACTCAAGTGTCAAAATTCCAAGCGAAATCTCCATGACGTTGTTTTATGCGCAAATCGCAAACGGCACTCTGTTTGAAACGGTCTACACTCCGACTGAAATGTTTGACACGAAAATTTCAGTAGAGCGATACAGAGGTAGGAAGAGGTCCTCACAATGCTGGCGGTGTCAGTAATTTTTTTCACATTTCTGAAGCACGTACGCTTCCTGTGAAATGCGTCAAATGTGCAGGACCTCATAGGGCTAAAGAATGTCCTTTAGCCTTTGAGGATAAATTAAAATGTGCAAATTGTGCAAGTGACCATGCAGTAAACTGGCGCTAGTGCCCACGTTTTCTCAAATATGGTGGACGAAATACCAAATTTCATCAATATAGCTCAAAGTGTTTTTGTGTTATCTTTGTCACAGAGAAACATTTTCTGAAAATGTATTTTCGAATTCAAAGAGGTATGAAACGTGGAGATTCATTAAAATCTCGAGTACGACTTTTTTGACGAGTGCAATATTTTCTCTAAATTTTGTATAGGAGAAAGTAAAAATGCCAATTGAAGCATTTTTAAAAAAAAGTCTTTCTTAAAGCCAGCGTGAGACAATATATCGCACTGCTTCAAAATTTAACAAAACTTATCACAAAATTTTTTTATTTAATGAACATACTTTAAAATTTTTTAAGTTTAAATAAAAGTAAAGAATGCATTTTTTCCCCCTTCGTTTGCAACAATTTTAACAGCTGCACAATAATGTGATTCAACGATTCGAAAAAGCAATATTATTTTGGATTCCATTACAATAAAAATCTTTGTTATAAACTGTGTCCAAAATTAATTTCTCAGAAATTATTTTTTAAAAAAATTACATTCAACCAAACAAAATTAATATTTAAAAAGCTATTCATTTTTAACTTTTAAAACAGCGTTAAAATAATTTTTAGACGATAATTTGCTTAACAAAATTAATTAATAAAACAAAATTAATATTTAAAAAGCTATTATTTTTTAACTTTTAAATCAGTGTTAAAATAATTTTTAGACGATAATTTGCTTATATGTTATGATGAAAACACAATAAAATTCTATTTTTTAACTAAATTTCGAATTAAAAGTTTGAGAATTCTGTCCTTAGTATGCCTCTAATGAAAAAAAAAAAAAAAAAAAAAAAAAAAAACTTTCCGAATTTTATGCTCCTAACTTCAATGGCTTTACGATGGGTGTTGCTCAGGACAAGGCTTTATATAGAGAGATTTCATTGGTGAAAAAAATTATTATAAAACAATAGAATCTAAATCCTGAAAAAAAATTATAAAAAACATATTTTTTTTTCCTTTAAAAATATTTTAAAATCAAATCCAGTAGTTTCTTTTTTTTTTTTTTCTAATTAGAAAAAATTTGGCAAGATTAGTCCAACAAATACAAATGTTCTAATGAATGGGGACATCCAAAAAATAGAAAGATATCACGATCATTGAAAATTTAAGGCTTCAAGTTAAAATTTCAACATGCTAGATTTTACGCGATTTACTAACAAAATTATTTGCAATTCAATATAGTACAGTTAAATACCTTTAGTAGGTCGCTCATGTGATTGCTGAAAAACGACATATTAATGAGAATGATGATCGTATATGTTAGTGTTTTTAAAGCAGCTTTTCCCAAGTTCGATATATCGTATCAAATTCATCCTCCTATTTTCATATTTTCCGTCTATCGGACATTATCGCATATTCTGCTTTAACAACACATAAAAGTTTAAATATAAACTTACCAAACATAACTTAAATAAATTCTTCAGCCTCTAAAGCATTAAAAATTGAAATGTTTTTCGATTCGCATAGTACGCATTTCGTACTGCCCCTTCCAGATAACTATCAGTATTTTTATAAATGGCAATGCATATTGTTGAAGGGGGAAAAAAGATCATTAAGCGTTATCTTAAAATGCGCTAAAACTTCTGAAATACTTCATCGAATTCTTCCCTTTTGTTGGTTTTCTTTTTCGATACCTCCGGTAAACAACGATCCTTTACGATCATGATTTCGAATTATCATATTCAATTTATGGGGGAACAAAACAAAACGAAAAGCATTCTTCTAGTTCACGAGAAAATTAAGCACCTTGAAGGTGTTTAAAAATGTTTTTCAAATTTAAGCTCTTTTCATGACGCTAAGCCACCTGAAGAATGGGTTATGTATGTTAAGATTTTTGTTAAGGAACAAATTTTTCATAAGTATCTTTCATCCATAGGCACTCAAAAATAAATATTAATTCTAAAAGTAATTGCTTTGAATATAAAATGTATCTTTCTATTCTAATTTCGTATCTAAATTAATTATTTTTAAGAATTTTGAAAAGTAGTCGAAACTGTTACTCTACATTCAAAATCTAAAAACATTTTAAAGAAAAATTTCATAATCAACAGAAAGCCAGTAAAATTTACAACAGAATAATGTGGACATGATTCGGTGACATTTAATCAGACATCCACAGTGAAATTTTAATTTTAATTTTTCTCTTAATGTGACCAAATCTCTAACATTTACCTTATCATTTTTTTTCTTCAAGATTACAGTTGACAGTATAAAGAATACTGAAAATAATGCATATTTTTAATTACTGAAATACGTCAAAAATAAATCTTTAAAGATAAACAAAATAATATATTAATATTATAATAATAGTAACAACATTTCAATAAAAGAAATCAAGTAATAAATAGGACATTACAAGGAGTGTATCAAATTTATTTATAGCATTAAATATTGTCACTATTAGTGACAGATATACAGAGAATAATTCTTTTGTTTGATGCTGTCCTAATTTATTTTTTATTATTAAATATATAATGTTAAAAATCCAATTTGGCAATTTCCAAGAGTAGTTAAAACTTACTTTCATTGTTACTATTTATATTTTATCTAGATTGTGAATCTAATTTCTATATTAAGAATCTAAATAAATCAATCTAAATATTTGAAGATTTAGTTCTATATTTGAAATATAGGACAGAACTCTATAAAAATGCATCTGATAGCATTAAAAATTGAATGAATGAACTACACATTAATATCCACATTTGCTAATTGTTATAATTATTTACTGTTTAGTGGTCAAATTAATATTCTGACAGCCACAGCAGTCATCAAATTTCCCTTGTTTTGCACCAATTTTGTGGATACATTTGCTAATTTGTGATGATTTCAAGATGGAGAATTTAAGTTATATAAGCGTTGTTCAGAATGAAAGAGAATCAAACATTACTGGCTTTCTATATTTTAAGTGAAATTCATTATTTTTACTCGTTTCAATATAATTATTAAAATAGTCCTTAGAAAGAAATAAAAATTAAATTAGCATTGTTTCAATTTTATCTAAGGTTATCTATTGAACATTCTTGCTTTCAAGAGAAAAGAATTTCATTTTTAATATATCACCAGTTATAATATGATTTTTTCTTTTATTTTCAAAAGTAAATATTGATTCATATAAATATTTGATAGTTTTATGCAATTCTACAGAATTTTGCAGTTAGGTTTCATTTCAAATTAATTAAATTATCCATTGCGAAAATAGCAGTTTGACATTTTTGAATCATCCATAATAAATCATACATAATAAATTTAAAATTTTTGCATAATGTACATCACCCCTCGTGTTATAAAGTTGTATAAAACATCACAAATTGTTATATATATACAGTAAATGTGTAATCAATTTTTTTACAGAAAATTCTTTTAAAAGACGTTAAATTCACAAGATTCTCCTTTCAATTTGTCAGTCAATATTTCTATGAATTTTCTTTCGTGGAAAAATAATTGAACACAAAATTCATATTCGTTTAGTTAACATTTATTGCTAAATGTTAAAAGAAACATCAAATGGGTTTCTGTGGTAAAGCTTCACAGAATATGTCCAAATTGTAGGCAAGCATTAGTAAAAACACCTTTAGATGTGTAAAGAAAATACTTTATTACGTAAATCTCAAAGTTATTATTTTTTTATTTGACGTGTTAGAAAATGTTTTCTAAATCTGTGTACAGAAATATATAGGATATACGTCATGAGGAATTTTTTTTCTCTTTTTGTTTTGTGTGAATTAATAAAAATCGGTCTAAATTGTCAGGTCATGTTTTGACAAAGTAAGTCAATAAATAGCATCTTAAGGCCGGATATACACTCGGCAAGTTATAAGACGGTCAGTTAGCAGCGCATGCGTAGAAAGACCGAAAAATGTTCGGTCAATGGCAAATAATTGTCCCAACGTGACAGCAACATGCCGCTGTATTATATTGTTTTCTTTCTGTGCATGCGTTTAAAGAATTTGGCGTTTTTTTTTTTTTTTTTTTTCCCGCCTGAAAAAATGATCACTTATCAGAGATTAATTCCGAAATTTTTTGCTTTTGGTTCTTTCTGATGCGAGTCTTTTCCTCCCATTTTATTACTTTTTTTCCCATAGTTTTCTGAATTTGACCTTTTCTTTTATTTTACCATGTTTCCTTTTGAAAATATCCCCCATTTTAATACAATACGCAATGGAAAAGAAAAATTGAGGGACGCCAATTTATAGCCAAGGACGAAATGCCTGAATATATCTTTTGAAATTATGGCAAACATCAATCAGTCCCATTCTGTGCATGCGCTGCCTATTGAATGTCTTATAATTGTCCGAATGTAAACCCGTCAAAAATCTGCACAATTGAAAAAGCTATACAAAACGTTACACAGATGCATAATTCCGGTTTATTTGTATACCTCATTAAATTCTTAATTAATTATGACAAAAGGAAAATTTAAAAGATTAAGATAAGATTTGGTCAGAATGGTACCCTAACATCCCAAACAAAGATGCATTATGGAGAAGGATGCAAGTATAGACCTCACCTACATGGACAAAAAAGACGCATGGAAAGGACCATTAGTAAGTCAAAAAATTGTTTCCCTTTAATGCCTAACCCAAAGCCTCTAGGTATTTTTAAATCTCCCACCGCAAGGGTGGTCGATAACTTTAATTGTCACAGTATGTATAATTAATCAGCGACAGTTCAAGAATAGAGATAATATGTAAATTGCTTGTTTGGACCGATGGACTGGACGGATTAATAGATAATTACGTAGACAGCAGTCCATGACGTCAGAGGGCGGAGCTTAAAGTAGGTCAACCAATCAAAACGTTATCTTTTTTTCTTTCAGCGATTGAAGCGCCCTCTAGAAACCGAGGTTTCGTCGGAGGATGCACAGAGGGAAAAATCAGTCTGCATCGTCCAACCGACCAGGCAGGAGGAAGCAGAGCCAGTCGCCGGTCCGAGCGGTCTTCAGAATCATCGGTACGAGAGCCTTCCATCACCGGACGGAATAGACACTTCGCCATCCAACCCCTCCACCACCGTGAGTAATTCCTCTTGGTTTTCTCCAAACAGATTTTTCCAAAATCATGATGCGGAGGAGATACAACCTTCGCCGGAGATACCGCTATCGCCCTGGCAAATACCGGAGTTTGAAGAAAACACGCAAGACCTACTTCAACAGATATAGAAAGAGGAATTATATGAGAAAAGCCATGACCAGCAGGAGATTGACAAGAAAAAGGATAAAGACATGCTGCAATGTATGCACCCTGTATGCAACCCTCAATGAAAAGACAACGACAACAACTTGGGACACCATACCACGAAAATCAACTGATGGATGGACTTGGGAATACCTTCCCAACGCTCTTGAAGCTCACGTTTCAAATATGGTAACTCAAAATTTATTTAATACGTACAAATACAAGTTACTGAAAAAAGTTGTTGTCTCTTTACGACAAATAGACCGCGCTTATGATATAATTCAAGATTTCAGGATCATTGGAGATACTTCAAAAAAATCTGAACCAACTGCAAAGATGTCAACTCAAGCTACCACTCTATTTGCTAACAGAGATTTAGCCTTTTATGCTGAAAAAGGCTCAAGAGATATTGATCCTCATGAATTAGATTTAAAAGGAACAACAAGAAATTTCAAGAGACAAAAAAGCGGAAGAAACTTCACCTACACCTGGTACCCTGGATGCAAGAGAGCAATAACACACACATACGACGAACTGGTATTGAAGAAGATCCTCAACAAACCATTTGCAAGTGACACTACAATCGGAGAAGGACTATTCTCTACTTATGGACCAGAAATGCTGAAATCACCTACTCAATGTTATGCAAAACAGATTGAATTTGCTAAAACATTTACAACAAAGTTTGAAATCACTGTGAAAACCTACTGGTCAATGTGGACCATTCTAAAAAAACCTGTAACTGCTGGTGTCAGATTTGAAAATTTGTCAATAAATGATAATGAATTTTATTCTCCGTTTGGTATTATGTCTCCCTATCCAGGTATTAGAGCTACAGAAATAAGAAAAATTTATGTTGATTCCAGTGACCTGATTTTAAAAATGAAAGATGTAGACAACATTGAATACAACATTGGTGAATTTACAATAAACAGACAGTAAGAAATTTTTTTTGTCTCTTTTTATTTAGAACAGATGCAACAACACCTTTTCTTTTCAGGTGCTGACTACTGAAGGGAAGTGAAGAACAGGGACACGCCTACCGGTAATACTGACCACCGGCGTTAAAATGGCGCGGGCAAAGCGTTGGTGCTTTACACTAAATAATTTAAAAGATAAGATTTCTCTTTTGTATCAGTAAATGCGCCTTCAGATTCCTTACAGGAATAAAAAGGGGAAAAAAAACTTTGTTGTTTATCTCACAACTGTTAGTCAACAGTATGCGTCAGTAAGTATTTCTGAAATATTTCCGCCAGGGAACGTTATCTTGCATAATCAAAAACGGTTTTTTTTTTTTTTTTTGCATCTGTCAATAAATGTGCCTACTTACTGGTTCAGAAAATGCTTTATTGCTCACATTTCCATTTCATATGAACCCATAAAGGCAATTTCATATTTCCTCGCAAGCAAAACGTTTTGCTGCACATCTTACAAATATGTGGATTTAATTTTGTAATAAATATCTCCTTTCAATATTTCGACCAGAAAATACTTTATTACAAACACCACGAACATGTAGCTACTCTTTAGAATGGATCGGTAAATGGGACTGCAAATTTCCTTTTGCATTAAATGCTTTATTACACACAGAGGTTTCTGTTTCGTATGCGTCAGAAAATATTTCATTAAAAGCATCCACTAGAAAATGTTTTATTGCATACATTTCAAACGTGCGGTTTCTCTTTTGTATGCGTCCCTAAATGTGTCTTTAAAAAGTTTTGTAGAGGAAATGCTTTACTACAAATCTCACATACATATGGTTTCTCTTCCGTATGCGTCCTTAAATGTATATTTAAACTTCTTCTTTGAGAAAACGCTTTATTGCATGTCTCACAAATATATGGTTTCTCTTTCGTATGCGTCCTTAAATGTCTGTTTAAACATCCTCCTCGAGAAAACGCTTTACTGCATATCTCACAAATATATGGTTTCTCATTCGTATGCGTCCTTAAATGTCTCTTTAAACTTCCTCTTTGTGAAAACGCTTTATTGCATATCTCACAAATATATGGTTTCTCTTTCTTATGTGCCCGTAAATGGCTCGTTAAATTTCCTTTTTGAGAAAAAGCTTCACTGCAAATCTCACAAACATACGGTTTCTCTTTCGTATGCGTCCATAAATGTGTCACTAAATTTCCTCGTCGAGAAAACATTTTACTGCATATCTCACAAACGTACGGTTTCTCTTTCGTGTGCGTCCGTAAATGGCTCGTTAAATTTCCTTTTCGAGAAAAAGCTTCACTGCAAATCTCACAAACATACGGTTTCTCTTTCGTATGCGTCTGTAAATGTGTCTCTAAATTTCCTCGTCGAGTAAACGTTTTACTGCATATCTCACAAACGTACGGTTTCTCTTTCGTATACATCCGGAAATGGCTGTTTAAACTTCCTAATACAGAATATGTTTTATCGCACGCATCACAAGCATGTGGTTTATTTTTCATATGAATTAATGAATGTGTCTTTAAACTTTCTTGTTGAGAAAATATTTTATCGCACACATTACAAACATACAGATTATCTTTCGTATGCGTCCTTAAATGTATCTTTAAACTTCCTCGTAGAGAAAACCTTTTATTGCACACATCACAAACAAATTGTTTCTCTTTAATATGTGTCAAGATTTGTGGCATCATATATTCCTGCGTAGAAAAGACTTCACTATACATTTTTCAGAATTCTTTGGTAAGCTTGCATATATTCCAAATTTGAGTGCAAAGATTAGAAAATATTTTATATTGTATGATCCACAGATTGGGTTTTCTTTCACAGGCGCTGGAAAATGCCTTCTTAAAGTGTGCGTCTTAGAAAATCTGTTGCAACAAAAATTAGATCTGCGTGATTTTTATCTTGTTAAAGCATAAAAAACTATTATTCGCACAGGTATCTTTAGATATGCTGCTTGTACATGATATATATTTTACAAGAATTGACAGAATATTTTTAAAAATTTTTCAGAGGACTACTAGCTTTTTTTGCAGTATATAACGTAATAGCCTTTTTTCTCAATCATTGAGTTTAATGAGATCTTAAGCCTTGTCGAAAAGTAGAGCGGTAACTGCATATATTTAACCTTAACCGTATTGGCTGACAAACAGAAATTGTTAAACTTCTATTCTTTATATATTTAATCTTGATGATTCATAAGCAATATTTTTGCTGTTTCCGTTTCTTCCATAACCTGAAAAAAGAAAAGTTTATTAATCTTTACACCTGAAGTTAAATCTTCAAAAATAAAATTACAAGCCTAGAAACATTAAATAAACATATTTTAACAATGTATTGCAATTTATTAAAATATGTATTATGCATATAACATGCTATGCAATGTACTTTTTTAGCACGTACGTATTATGCAAATAATTTTTTATAATGTGTATTATACATCTAACGTACAATACTATCATGTCTTAGTTATAAATGTTTGTATAAATATGAAAAAAAAAATCAATGGAATCTCACCTCAAGAAGGCAATGCCTCATAGCATAATTTTCTAAAAATTCACTTTAACCCTTTAAAGGGCCTTTTTTTTCTAGTCATATATAAAAAAATACTACGTTAAAATATATTTAGGCTTGAAATTAGAATAAGAAAAGGGTTTCATTTAGTTTATTAGATAAATTTAATTTGATTAATTAATAATTTGGTTAATTAATAAGTAACAAATCAAGACACATCATTTTGTGTGAGATAAAAAACTAAAGCATCTAAGTTTCTGTCTTTCTAAAAAAATTTGTCAGAACGTATGTCAAATTCATACAAAGATTGATAAATTTGGTGGGAAGCATACTTCCCACGGCCTAGAAAGGGTTAAATATGTTAAAATTAGATCATGCATTTCATTGAATTAATGTAAATGTTAAACTATTGAATTTTAAGCTAAAGTAAATAAACTTGTTGAAGAATTACATTTTGTTGAGATATTCCTGAAAAATAGCCGATTTTAATGTAGTTAAATACACACACACACAAACGCACGCACGCGCGCAGAGATAAATAAATAAAAAAAGAAACGAAAGAAATTTTGTAGCTGTAGAAGAAATAATGCACCCTTTTACTAACATTCAGTCTCATTAGAAATAAATAAACTGCAGTACTTATATCTAGATATAGCTAAGTGAAGTTACAGTATCACAAATGTTAGAAAAAAAATGGAGCTAATTTCAATAGCACTACGATTGCATGGAACTTCATACACAATGCTTCTGAAATACCGCGGCTGTAATGCCTGCAACAATTTGATACTTAAAAGTGTTGTATTGTGAAAATCATAAACATTAAGAAATGCATAAAATATTGAACTGGGACGAAACACAGTCAATATTCTTTGCGAGCCAGAAGGTCACCAAAAGCGGCTACTTTGATATAATTTCCGAGAGATGTCTTTCGGATATTAGTGTAAGTGTCATTATTAAATTATAATTATTAACCAAAAGAAAATACTTGCAATATTCATCAATGATATGCGAATTATTAAGGCAACCTAAAGTTCTCTCAATACTTTGCATACAATGAAATAAAAGTACATACAAAATCTACCGCTTTCTTACACTGTACTATTAGCCCACTAATTAAATCTCTTTCATGCATATATGTACCAGATCAGTACAATTAAAGTGGTAAAAGATTAATAAAATACTTACACCATGGTAAATGACAACTTTTTTTCATGCTATGTATGTAAAAGCAATTGTTTCTATCATTTTTTATTCATTTAAAATTAAGCATAAATCTAAAAAGTCTCAGTTTTAAAGAAAATCCAATAGTTTGTAATATCGCATTATATAAAATTTATTCATTATCATCTTGTAAGGAAATAAACACTTTTATACATTATTTGAATTTACATAATTATTATATTTTGTTTAATCATAAAACTGTTTGAGAATTATTTACGATGTTAGTGCATCTTATATTTTTGATTAATAATAAAAATAAGTCTAAAAAAGTAATAAAAATTATTTATAATATGCATATATGTATAATATAACGTGAATGGGAATACAAATATTGAACAGCATTTTATAAAAACCATTTTATTAAGTTCAAACCGCTTTTGGCAACCAACAGGTCCGACGGGATTAAGGGTCACTAAAATCTTCAAATAAATATTTTAAACAACTTGGTCTTAAAAGCCAACATAGATATTTTTGAGCTTCAAATTTTGACAGTCAAATTACCGACATCATTTTAGAAGGCTTAGACCGCTCGGTAAATTGTATTATTCATTTCCCTAATTTTCTATCATCTCCCATAAAATTTGAATTTAAAGATGAAACGGAAATGATTACACTTCAATTAACAGAAAAAATGTCCTGAAACCAAACATGTTTTTAAAAATATGAATATAACAAACAGAATTGTTCAGTATTGAAGTGTTACGTGTATTACACAATATTTTTTATATTTTATATAATATCCCAGAGTATTATTCAATAAATTTAATCAAGTTCAATATAAAATTTAGTTTACTACAATAAGAAAGCTATATGATTTTTTTTTTTCGCACCTAATTATTTTACAAAAATAAACACATTTCATAAACTTTTCACCATTGCTACTTATGGCGATAAAGCTTCGCTGCAAATTCAACTGTTGAATATTACTGTTTGAATTTGCAGCTTATTTGTAAATTCAAAAAGTTTATAAGCCATTTCAAATAGGCCATATCTTCGTATTTTAATCTTTAAGAATGGAGAAAAAATCCACAATAAAATATTTGTAGTAACAATAATATATATATATATATTTCTTTACAAGAGTGAACTATATTGAAAAATAAGCTTAAAATATTTTTTAATTCATTAAAAATGTATTTAAAAATTTGAACATTAAAACTAGTTATAATTACTAAGACAATGTAAAAATCATTTTTGAGCTGTTTATATTTTTGGAAATTATGGAGGGAGAATGACAAAATTTTGCTTAATAATGAGAACTGTTAATCCCAATATTGTAATGCGATTAGCTGATTTCGCATTTTTAGGAACGATCCTGATCAAGTCTGACTCTTTGAAGTATTTCTAGGCAATGCAATTAAAGAAAAGCAAAGTGAACTATATTAATATTTGAAATGGTTCTTTAAAAAAAATATCTTTATCTCTACTAATAATAAAAATTAAGGTGTGTTTATTGGCGCTCTACAGGTTATAATGTTTGAGCTACAACTATCAAATTTGACAATGTGTACATAGCAGCATTTTTTAGAAATTTAAATTAATTAAAAATTAAACAGAACTGCTCAAAAATAAATTTTACACCGTTTCAACATAATAAAAAAAAGTTTTTAATGATTTATGCAAAATTTTCCTGAATCTTGGTAATTTTTCAAAAATATCGTTTTGCCTCATTTCCAACAGTGGATTACTTAACTGCACTGAAATTTAAATTGTTTCCATTTTTTCATCAAACATTTAATCATTTGATTTCCTTCAATTGTTAAAAGGATTATTTAATAACCTTGTGGTTTACAAGACGAATAAAGCTGCACAACCGCAATATTTAGATGATAGACGAATCGCATAATTACGTTTTTAACAGCGCTATGAGATTACGGGACTGGTCTCCAAAGAAAGGTTCATGTACAAAATGAAGAGAATATAAGTAAGGCAATTAAAATAACACGATTTTAATGCCTGCCAATTTGGCGGAAACATGGACAAAATATATCTGAAGATTTACTTGGTATAAAAATACGACCAATATCATCAGTGAACTAGATTTATCATCGAAAGCGATCAATGTTAAGTAAAACGAACAAATTATAAGCAGTTCTTACTGTCCATTTTTTTATGTTTTATTTAACATAAAATGTATTCTTAAAAACACAATTTGAAGCAAAATTTCCGCAAATGAATAAAAAATTACAAGGGACAAAAGTCATTGCTAGAAGCTCACTTGAGCACAACTCCTATTCCTTTCTTCTCTAATTTACATATGAAAAAACAAAATAACTTAATAACATCCGTCAACTTATTGGTTGAGTTAAGTGTAAACCTAACCAGTCGGTGTGGTGTCTCCAAAACTTTCTAGTATACTCTCCAGTCAAGATGTTATCCCAGTGAATGCCTTGCATGGCACTGGCGTACGATAGTTACGAAATATTATACTTTTGGCGTGATTTTAGCATTTTTATTGATTTTATCGTATCATCCTTGGCGATTAATTCCTGGCAAGCCGTTAATAGTATTCGAAAATCTGATCTGTGCCTTAGACACATTTTTCTCAACCGATTGTAACAAAGATTCGACAAAAAAAAAAAAAAAAAATCATTTCTAATAGATAATCCCATACCCAAGTTCATATATTTAAGTCATTGGGTTTTTGAATTATCGCGTTTACATGTTTCTGAAGCTAAGACTGACAGACAATCAACCCATAGTTGGATTAGGCTCAAATTTTGTCAGGTATCACAATATAGATGTCAATGTGTGTACCGAAGTCTATCTACTTCTTCCGTTTGGTAGCTATCGTGATAACTTATATTCAAATAGCCGGACAGACGAACTTTCTCTGACCAAATTTTACTCAAAATTTAATAGAAACCAGAAAATTTGGTGTAAAGATCGTATACCAAATTTCAACCGCCTAGCTTAGTGGTTTTGAATTATCTTTGTCGCAGACTGGCAAACAGACATTTTCCAAAAATGTGTTTTTCAAATTGAGGTAGATCTAAAACGTGGAGATTCGCCAAAATATCGAGTTCAATTTTTTTTTTTTTTTTTTGGAGAATTAAGTAGATATGTCTAAAGATATGCGTCTTTAAAATAGCTCTGACTCAAACATAATATGAAACTTATTTTGCATTTCTATGAATTTTAATAGTATCAGGGGCGTAGCGAAAGCAGGACAAAAGGGTTATAGATGCAGCGAGAGCCATAAAGACAAAATGGTAGCCTATTTATGCCTACGATTATCCTACTTTCAAACTTGCAATGTCAGTGATGATGACTAAATGTGAAAAAATCATATTTATTATTGTTGAGTAATTTTTTTGTCGTGCTTAACAAGGTGTAAAGGATTTTAAGTAGCATTCTTAATGATGACTATTAAAAAATATTCTATCATTATTAGGTTTTGATGTTTGATTAAATTAATCTATATCTATACTTATAATAAAGCTCAATGTGTGTGTGTTGGCGCTCTACAGGCCAGACCATTCAACCTACAGCTACCAAATTTGGCACGTGTATACCTTGGAGGCCGGGAATGTGCACCTGGGGGTTATTTTTTCGAATTTTTAACTAGAATTTTATTTATTTAAAAATTAAGCGAAATTTTGACGTTTTTCTGCTATAACTTCCGAAAATATTACCGCACGAAAAAGATTTTTACATGAAGTTAAAGATCAAAAATTTATCTCTTAAATGATACTAATGTTTTAATTTTAAAATTAAATTTCTATTTTTAATGAATTTTTAAATAAATATTTTAACTATGTTTTTCAATAATTTTGTTCATAAAAAATTAAAATTAAGCACGTTTCGCATTCATGGGAAAAAATTAGCTTTTTTCAAAGTGTTGCCATAACATTGATTAAAGTTCCAATTAAAAATAAATTAATTCGTTTAGAAATGAAATTGCAAAAATATAATTTTCACACGTGTCTGTAGGAAATGAAACAAATATGAAATATTATTTTTTCTAAAAAATAAATTCAAGAAAAATTATTTTATGATCTTTTACCCTCTCTACATTGTTTATTTAGTCCAGGACCAATTTTGATGTTTAATGACTCATAAAATAATGAAGATATAAACAAACTTATGGCATTTATTGATGGAATAACTCATATATTTTCCTTTTTAGGTTTGAATATTTTTACTTTTGTAAATATCGTCTGCGCGTGTGATTAATGTCAGATAATTTCATTTTCCAGTCTAAATATCTGCACTTTTCTAAATATCGTTTGCTTATTAATTGCATTTTTCTCTCTTTTGTTTTTGGCAACTATTGAAATGTTATGTTTACTTTTGATGTGTTTGTTCTATGTAGTACTTTTGCATGTGATGTTTTATTCGAGCGGATATTAAGGAGAATGCATACACCACAAGAGAAAGCACAGATTTTATGGTGGTCATGGAATTAATTTCTAATCAACTAAATCACTGACTTTTAAGAGTTAATTTCCAATCACTTAAACTGACTGATTTATGAAAATTTGAATATCACTATTCAATAAAAAAAAGGATAATTTTAGATTTTTTATCGATCGCTTCAAAGAAAGTACGCCAATCAGCGGGCAGGTTTCTCAAGATTAATTGGCCTAAGATTATGAAAA
This sequence comes from Argiope aurantia, assembly GCA_026543865.1. Classification (NCBI taxonomy): domain Eukaryota; kingdom Metazoa; phylum Arthropoda; class Arachnida; order Araneae; family Araneidae; genus Argiope; species Argiope aurantia. The sequence goes on along the minus strand of JAPMOR010014585.1, from coordinate 390,093 downwards.
TGTTGAGTTTTTCTAAATTTTTAACATTCAAAACTTCATAGATAAGTTTTAGTTGATCGTGGAAAATAGAAACATTCATTCATTTATTTAAAATTTGGTGTGTCCAGAATATTTCTCATAATATGATACCTTACTGCATTAAATTTAGACTTCATAATTTTTGAAATATGTTTATAGTCAGGAACAAAATATTATTATTGATTTCATTTCAATCCTTTAGAAAGCAAAACTAAAAACTGAATTTGAATGCTGAATCTCAGAAACTTTTGTTGAATTATTGTTTGAGATATTACATAAATTATGAAAAATATTTTGTAGTTAACATAAGACTTAAATACCGAGCGATTCTGTTTGCAATACTCACATTCAATAATAATAATAATTAATTAATAACAATAAAAATGATAAATAAAATAAAACGCTTGGTTTTATTAAAAAATATCTTTATATTAATTGCAATTTCATCATTTCCACTTTAAATTAAAGTTGAAGTTTTACCGGAAATGACAGATTAGCAAAATATATATAGTAAATTGAACGAAACGATCTAAACAGTATAAGTTTGGTATGACTATCAAAATTTGAAGAATAAAAATGTTTTGATTGAGAATCCTTTAAGAGACCAGTTACTTAAAATATTTAATTGAAAATTGTAGCTAGCGGTAATACTGGCGAACCGGCTGGTCGCCAAAGGCGGCTAGTCTTAACAATATTTCTGCATTTTTCATAAGTCTGTAACTTTATTTATGCATAATATTATGTAGTCTGAAGAATACATTTATAATACTGTTTATTCGAAAAATTTTTTTGTAATTATTTTCATACAGTTTTATCCAAGCTCTTTCAGTCGTAATATCTGCATTCTCTATATATATCTCGTTTGCGGCAAGAATTGATACATGTATATATGCAGTAAAGGCTAAAATTATGAAATTTTTTTGGAAAAAGTGCGTTTTGGAGGTTTGAATGCTCATGACAGCAATACTATTTGAAGAAATACTATAACGCTATACACTGCTTTAAAGATAATTTAACTAAGAATTTAATGCAATGAGTTATGTTCAGTTATCTTAATTTTTTAAAAACTTAGCTAAATAATAGAAACAGGTGTTAACAAATTATATTATTTCTATATAGAAGATTATAAAAATACATTTTTTTTTAATCTACGCAAGACATAAAATCCTTCTTTACATCAATGTAGCCAGTGAGAAAGAATTACAAAAAACAACAACAATAAAGTGGTATCTAGTTATCGATACAATTCAGCAACGGACACCATATTTTGCAGTTTAGAACAGATCGTTTTACAACGCCGTTAGTGACTGCTATCAAGTTGAACAGGCTTTTTTTGTTTGGTTGGTTTGAGGTTTTATGGCACAAGAACTAATATGAATATTATATTGCGCGAAACAAACTTATTTCTTGTTCAAAATTTAATAAAAACAGTTTCTATTAAAATGATACAAAAATAACAATTGATAAAATGATGAAAAATTACAAAAAGTCACAACGAAACCATGACAATGAGTTCAAATTAAGGAATAAAATCCTATAGATTTTAAAAAGAAAAAATGGCTCTCATATGGGTCTCTGCCAAGCACAATGGCAAAGTCAATGTTGTTGTTTTAAAGTAGAACAAGCGCTGAGCATTAAAATATGGTCATTCAATAAGGATTATGATAAACTGTTGCTCCACAGTTACAATATGGACACACCGGCAATTGATCATTTAATAATAGATGTTTATTTGAAAATCTAGAAAGATCGATTCTCAAACGAGTTAAAACTAAATCATGTTTTTGTTTATTTAAAGAAGGCCAATTTTTTATGATATGAGTTTCTGAGTTCCATTGAGTTTGCCAGTTGGTATAAAGACAACGTTTTGCTTGTTTCTTGAAATCGCATGCAGGTGCGGTGATTTCAAAAAAGAGAGTTGTGGTTTTGGCACTCAGCCTGTTCACTACCATATATTACCACGTATGCTTTTTTTTTTCTCCTTTTTTTTTTTTTTTTTTTTGTATTTTCCTATTTTACGAGTTGCCAAAACATAAAAAAAAATAACCAAAGTATCGAATAGTCGCTTTAAAAACATTTAAAGATTTACTATTACATGAACAAGGCACTAATTATAATGGAATTAGAAAAAAAATGATAGAAATCTAATTAAAAGTGGTATTTCTGAACTTTTAAAGAGTATGAGGAAACAGAGTCAATAGAAAACCAAATTGGCAAAGTCAGAAAAACCAAACATTAAGTGACACCAAGTGAATCAAAAGGCTCCGTCAACGTGATAGAAGAAAATCATTTGGAAGTATATAGAGCAAAATGGCAGTGTAATGTTCATTCAATTTAGATTTCGGAAATCTGGTCTAAATGCAAGAATTCCGTGGTGGAGGGGGGACTTTTTTATATTTTAAAAAAGTTTGCAAGGATTAAATCAAGCAAAACCTTATATTACCTGGACAGCATGATTTGGAGTGGCAAGACAAAAGTTTCCCAATTTGGTAACAATAGCATATAATTAGGGATTGCAATATCGGAACAAAATTTCAATACCGGTATTCGGTATTTTTTAGATCTTAATACCGGTATTAGAAATCTTAGAAAAAGAAAGAAAACACAGGTGTTTCTTTGCCAGTTTTATTAGAGAGTGTAAATATCACAAAAAAAAAATAAAAAAAAAAATTGAAACTTATAAATTATAACAGTCTATAAAGAATCACAAAAAAGAAAAGGGACATCTTATTTATTTAAATCACAAAAAAGTGTAAATATCACTATTCAGTCTATGGTACTATTACAAATTTTTGAAATGTGATCTTAAAAAAAATAATGCATCAATTGTACTGTCATTAAGCCTCAAAAGTAATTTTGTGCAAAAATTACTATCTGTCAAAAATGCTCTTTCGGCATCTACGCTAGTTGGTGGTACTGTTAGCAATGCGCGATATATTTTTTCCAAGTATTTATCTCCAAATCCCTCATCTTCAAATAAATCGATTTCTCGTCGGATGGTTTTAGATATAGCTGATTTCTGTATTGTATTTTGGTTCGTTGATTTTTTTTTTATCATTAATTCTAATTTTTGTTCAAGAGACAATTCCTTTTCACTATCGACATTAGTGTCATCATAATCTTTGATAACTGAACTGCATTCTTCTGAATGTAGATAGGTTTGTGGGTAAAAAATGTTAAGAAAATTTACTATAAACTTAATCAGATTTGAATTGGTTTTCATTTCTTCTTTTTCATTTTTTAAATCATTATAATTATGTAAATACCATAAGACATTTTCTATTTCGGTATGCCTTTCTTCTGTGCAATATTTCAATGCAATATATAATTCATCAGATAGTAAGCAATGTGTGCTGTTCTTTCAGTGACTGCAACATGAAATTTATTGTTGCATTAGCTGTAAATAAATTAGAATCTCTCCGACATAATGCCTCAATAGTCAGTTTTATTGGAAGTAGAGCTGATACAGTTCTGGATATTAAGTCGAGTTCACTATCTGAAAAATTAATTTACAGGTTTAAGTCGATTATTGGTTGGATTGGATTTCTGAGTTTCAAAAATCGTTCCATCATTAGGAGTAAACTTAGAATCTAATATTAACATATATTCTGTTTTATTTTCAGTTAGAATATATTTTAGTAATATGTCATTTTGGAAAACGTTTAAATATCTTAACAATTTTTCGAACTTTATAAATTATAGGAAGCAATTCTGGATGGGTTAATATTTCATCCTCATTAGCAATATCTTCTTCAAGAATTACATTATCATTATCTTCATTGTCAATATTACTCTCACGCTTACTCTCCTCAACGTTGGAATCCGAAGTTTCTATATCCACAGTATTTGGATTCTTCTGTTCTATATTTTTTTGGTAAAATACATCTATTACTCCTAATTAAATTCCATGAGCATAGCACAATTGCTGATTTGCACCAATCAACTTTCCAACTTTTTTCATAACTGTTGCTCCATCAGTCGTTATGGATACAATGTCTTCGTTCAGGGATAATCCATGTTTCTCTAATTTAGATTTAAGTAATTAATTAAGCCATTAATTAGTTAATTAATTTCGCCCGTTAGGGAGACATAAAAACAATAACGTATACTATTTTGCTATGTTGACGATCCCTGAACATATAGTGGAGACAATTTTAAAAATTTCTAATAAATACCGAAAAGACGGTATTTAAACTTGTGAATACCGGTATTACAAAATTGTACAAATGGCTCAAAATACCGGTATTCGGTATTGCAATCCCTACATATAATACGTCATGAGAATAACAGAAGAAGATCCACCAATTACACCTATGCTAAAAAGCAAGGTGTAATTGGTGGATCATTTATATTCTTTTATCTGCTTCCAAGAATTTTGATTTGGAAAAAATTGCGAAATACGATTGTCTTGAGGCCAGTTTTTCCATACATTTGCAATATGACATAGTTGATTCCTGATGAATTATAAATTCTTCATTATCTGGAAAAGATCACATACTGAAGGCAGCAGTTTTGGAATGAGCATTTCATTTATGAACTTTAGGGCATTTACATTCTCATTGATCATACTCAGTCTGCCAGTGAATTTTGTTGCCACGTAACTCCAGATCATAGCACTAATTAGGTGTTTTTGTATTGTTTGCCAACGGATTCTAAAACCCTCCACGCCTCTTAACTTCCTGATTTTCGACTTCCTTGAGTTCGGAAAATACATTAAAAAAAATGTCCGACCGTCTGTCGGTGACAAAGATAACTCAAAAACGCTTTGATCTAGAAAGATAAGATTTGGTCTACAGTCTTTACACCGCATTTGTAGATTTTTATCAAATTATGAGCAACATCTGTGCAGAGGAAGTCCGTCTGTTAGAATATAACTTAACTCTATAACTATAAAACGAAGAAAGCTAGATAGATAAAATTCGGTACACAGAATTAACATCTATAGTGTAGACACTTATCGAATTCTGAGCTAAATTCAATAAAGCGTTGCCCGTCTGTCGACCTTGTCTTTCAAGTACATATATATGCTATAACTCAAAACTCCACTGACTTAAATATATCAAATTTGGTATAATATTTTGTGACTGTAGGTGTAGTTTTGTGTCAAAATTTTGTTTCAATCAATTGAGAGAAACGCTTCTAAAACACAAATTGATTTTCGGATACTATTAACCGCGTGCCAAAGCCAAAATAATTTGACAAAAATCACACAACATATCCAAAAAAAATTGCTAATTCACGCCAAAGATTAATATTTCGAAGCTATTCTACGCCAATTTCAAGCTAATTTTTATTATCATTTCGGAGCAATTGTATATTATCATATAGAAGGCATTTTCGAGATAATATTTTTTATGCGAGAATGTTTTGAGGAGCCAACTTCCGGTAGTTTTGAGATATTTTCAAAATAATTTAATACGATGCTTTCGTTTAAATTACAACGGTAATGCATTCAAACTAATTTAAATTAAAATCAAGTTTCGTTTAAATTTCGAAACGTAATCCGATCAATATTCCTTATTAAATAACTTTTTGCAAATTTTATATTAATGATATCTTATTGCATTTAAAAATATTATTTTATGATTAAATATAATTTAAATTAATTAAAAAATGTTGTCATTTCTCTAAAATTTTATATAAACTTACTTTAGAATTCACATTTTGAATTGTTTCAGACGCAAAATATTGAAATCAAATCTCCAAAAAGTAAATCATAATTAAAAAGTTTAGTTATTTCAGCATGGAAAAAATTGCTATTTAAAACTATATATGTAGAAATAAAATAAAAATATTTAGTTTCGGAAGTTAGAGAAGGAAAAGAGGGTATCCAAGACACATTGCCTAAAAGCTTCTATAAAGCTTAATCTGATCTTAGCTATATGATTGCTCGATTGTACTTCAGGAAAAAACTGATTTCCAAATATACAGTAATTAAGTATTTAAATTATTTAGTAAAGTTAAATTATTTAAGTAAAGTTCCAAAGTGCGTACTCTTTACTTCTTTGACGAATGGCTGAATTATATTTTAAGAATTGTAAATTTTATTTTTCATTTATTTTTCTTCTTTTTAATATTTTCCATTAAATAATTTTCATGTAGTTCTCAAAAATACCTAAAGCAATATGTAATAATTTTGAGATGTCCTTCTGTTTTCTCCCCCACTTACATTCAGCAGGGAGCAATCAAGTAGAGTTCCAAAGAGCATACGTACTTTCCACTTCTTTGAAGAATGACTAAATTATATTTTAAGAATTGTAAATTGTATTTTTCATTTATTTTTCTTTCCAATGTTGCCCATTAAATAATTTCGTGTAGTTCGCAAAAATATCTAATCCAATATATAATAATTTTCAGATGTTCTTCTGTTTTTTTGGGGTTTTTTTTGTTGTTGTTGTTGCAAAACTTTTTTTATTGCGCATTTACAACTGTTATCATTTGCATTTAAAATTAGCAAATTTTTAAAAATTTATGCAATTAGAATTTTTGCATAAAAAAATCTGTCTCTTTTCGTTAAATAGATTTTTTTTTAAAAATCTCAAACTAAAAACACGTAAAAAAATGATTTGAAATTTAGTAACATTAACTAATGATATTTAATTAGCAACTTGAAATAAAAGAATATTGCTAATTTTTATCACATAAAAACACATTCAAGTAAAATTTGCATAAATTTTATGAAAGGCAATTTATTTTCGAATATATTTCATATATAAATTAATAAAAAGAAAAAAAGGTTTATGTGATTTCGTATATATTATATTTGGGCGCAATATGAATTCAAAAGGAGGGTGCTTTCTGATTTTCAGCGCCCCAGCAGCGACGTCGGCAAGGTCGGAAATGATTGCCTTATTTATCGAGGAGCAAATATTCCGACAAGCATTTTCTAATTTGCATGAAAATACCCTGCATTCATTTAGACCGATTATTTTTGTTATCATTGAGCAAAACTAGAGATTGCACTTGATGGCTCTCAGTAATTTCCGTGATGCGCCAGCAACATAAATTTCTTTTAAGGATAAAAAAAAAATGTTGACATAAAAGTCATATCCGTAGGGATTTTTTCTTATTTCCATCAATACATACTTCATTTAACAGACTTTTGAGAAATATACAAAGCAATACACTTGCCCTGCTAGATCGTTTTTGCGTCTTCTTCAAGGAAATGCTATACAATATAAATCTCAGGAGCTTCATTTCTCTTATTTTTTCGTGCATCAGTAACGGTTACTCAAATTTCTTTGTTAAAAAAACCCAATTTACTCAAGTCATTAACATGCGAGGTTTTTGGTGTGAATAAATAAAAGTCAGTCAGACTTTTGCAAAATTTAACCCCTTCAGGAGCAAGACGTGGATAACGAAGCTGAACAGGTCCGGAATGCTCTGAAGTAGAGCGTCACCACAGGCCAACGCAGTTTTCGCAGTTAGGCCTAATTCTACAAAAACCACATCATTTTCATTTAATGACTTCAATTTTACAATAATGTATGTAATATACTACTACTTAATATTTATTAATATAAAGATTACAACATGAATAGAAATAAACGAAATAAGCAAACACTCAGCTTTTAACTATAACCACGGAAACAAATACACTGCTCAAAACAATTAAAGGATATTGATGTTGTGGGTTGATCTTACATCTGGAAAATTGTTTGAATGATTGATACATTGTCGTCAGACGTAGTAGGTTATATGAGATAAAAATGACATTTGTTTGGCAGAAAAAAAAATACGCTTAATTGAGCATTTGGGTACAAAAGGAAAAAAAAACACAAGTTGTGCATATGAGAAAAACAAATAAAAAAAGGTATTTCCTTAAAAGAAAATCGTTTTAAACGCGGAAATTCATTAAAATCTCGAGTTTGAATTTTTTGACGATTGCAATGTTTACTCTAAACTTTGTATGCGAGACAATAAAAATCCAGTTGAAGAGTTAAAAAAAAAATTCCTTCTTGAAGCCAGCGCAAGACAGTATATTCTATTGATTCAAAATGTAACATTTATCAAATGAATAATTTTATTCAATGAGCTGCTTTTAAAAAAAAAATTTGAAAGCAAAGAAAACAATTTTTTTTTTTACTACAATTTTAACAGCTGCAAAATAATTGATTCAACGATTCGAAGAAGCAATTTGTTTTGAATTTCATTGTAATAAAAATCATTGGTATAAACTGAGTCCAAAACTAATTTCTCAAAAATTACTAAGTCTAAAAAAAAAAAAAGAAAAATCTTTTTAATGCATTTAACCAAACAGAATTTTTATCATTTAAAAGCTATCCTTTTTTTGACCTTTAAAACGGTGTTTAAATAATTTTTGTTCGATAATATACTTAGATGTTCTGATGAAAAAGCGTTAAAATTCTATTTTTCAATTTGAATTAAAAGTTTTAGAAATCCGTTCTCAGTGGACTTCTAACGTCCAAAAATAACTTCCCGAATTTCATGTTTCTAACTTCAATGGCTTTATGCTGGGCGTAGCTCAGGATAAGTCTTTATATTTTAAATGTGATTTCATTGGGGAAAAAAATCTCTGTAACAATCATTAAAAGAAAAAAATCATCATAAAATAATAAAATCTAAACCTTAAAAAAATTGTAAAAAACTTTTTTTTAATATTTTAAGCACCAGATAAAGCATTTTTTTTTTCCATAATCAAAACAAATTCGGCAAGATTAGTCTAACAAACAAAAATGTTCAAATCAATGGGGACATTCAAAAAAATATTGCGAAAGATATCACGATCACTGAAAATTTAAGACTTCAAATTAAAATTTCATTATACTAGATTTTACACGATTGACTGATGCAATTACATATCGCAATTTATTACAATTCAATATAGTACAGTTGAATGAATACCTGTAGTAGGTCATTCAAGCATTTGCTTCAAAATGACATATTAATGAGAAAGATGATTAAATATGTTAGTGTTTTTAAAGCAGCTTTTCCCATGTTCGATATATCGTTTTGGCGCATCAAATCAATTCTGGTATTTTCTTATTTTCCATTGATCAGACCATATCGCATATTCTTCTTCAACAACAGATAAAAATTTAAATGTATACTTACCCGACATAACTTAAATAAATTATTCAACATCTAAAACATTAAAAATTGAAGTTAGAATGTTTTTCGATTCGCATTAAGTATGGCACAGTACGCATTTCGTACTGCCCCTTCCATATAACTATTCCAGTATTTAAATAAATGGCAATGGATATTGTAGTATAGAAAAAGTAGGGCAAGAAAGGTCGGAAAGAGAGAGAAAAAAAGGAAGGGGGAAGAAATGGAATCATTAAGCGTTATTTTAATATGTACTGGAACCCTTGGAATACTTCTTCAAATTCTTCCCTTTTGTTTATTTTCTTTTTTTGATACATCCGGTATACAAGCCTTTACGACGATGATTTCGAATTATCATATTCAATTTGTGGGGAAAAGTTTTCTTCGTCTTCACGAGAAAATTAAGCACTTTTTAAGGACCTTTTCAAAACATTAAACACTTTTAAGGTGCTTAAAAAATGGTTTTCAAATTTAAGCAATTTTTATGACCCTAAGCACCCTGTTACATACATTACAGCAACAAATTTTTATGATTCAGATACTTGTAAAGAAAACTTGTTATTTTCAACATTCTCAAAGTATAACACCAAATAGTTCAATATTTCGATTGACCTTTCAGTAGCCACTGCAATCTCCAATCACATGGTCTAAAAAATTCTTTTGAAAGTTTCTAGCCCAATGAAAATTTTAGATAGCACTATCTTCTTTCTGGCAGATATTTGAACAAATAATATCAACTAACTAAATAGAAATCTATATTCCATGTGTATATTATTTCGCTAAATGAATTGCTAAAAGCATATAGGTCGTTAAAACTACTCACGTTAATGAAACGTGTTAAAATGTTTTTTTATTTAATAAATAAAAAAAATTTAAATTTAAATTGAGAAGAATATGCCAGTAAATTGATATCAAAGAAGAATAATTTGGAACACTAATATTTCCCAAAGTTATTCTCGAAAATAATACATTTTTGGCTAGACTGAAAACAGAAAAACACGCCAAATTGAATACCCATAAAACACTGACATTTAGCTTCATTATGGATGTGGGAATTTCATTTGTCATAAATAAATAAATTCTTCAAAAGAATAAGTTGCAGAAAAAGGTTTTCCACATTACATGGATATATTTTTAACAATTTTCACGCATCCAGACGTAAGAAACAGACAAACATGTTTTCAACAATGTAAATAAAATTGTGATTTAATTTCCGCAGAACTGTGATACCAGATCATCAACGCTAAAATGACAAAAGAATAAGAAAAAGAATACTAATATAGTCTGCAGAAACTTGAAATTTGCGGACAGCTAAAAATGATGCAACAAATTATAGCTGAATTATAAAGAGAGCGACAATAGTTTGTTGGCAATATATACTCTGTTTTTATCATGAAAAATAAAAAGAGAGGTGTTGTTTCTATTTGAAATAACTTAATATCAAAATTATTTTGACATTATGGCCCAAGTAGAATACTGTTATAAAACTTTCTACACAAAGTCTGTAAATTTAATAAGTTCGCTTGTAGTGGATGTACAGTGTAAAACAGTAAGCAGGACTCAATAGCAAAAAGTGACGTTTATTATCACGAAGACACGAATTTACAGACGACAAAACACAACCGAGACGCACACAAACAATACACAGCAGAATACTTAGAACAAACAGTAGCTCACTGACAGTAATCGGTAGTGAACAATAACTACAGCATACAAAGCAGCCAGACAGAATTCTGCAGAAGGAGGGAATCTACGTTGGTATTCTCTACGATCTCTCCAAACGCCTGCAATTTTCCACAGTCTCCTCGCTTTAGCTGATCCAACTGTCGACTCACTACTATACGACTGGTTACTCAGCACACGACTCGACGCTGCTTCTATAATAAACTCCAAGATCAAGGGGAATAGCTCAATTCACCAACTGCTTGAGCTCTAATTGACTCGCTATGCGACTCTATACTAGACGATTGTCTTCGACTTGGATTGCTAGCCTATTTCTGGAATAGGGCAGAGAAGGTTCTCGAAAAATCAAGCATACCTCGGTTCCTATTGGTTCTATCATCAAAATTCTTGAAGATTCTAATATCCACTTTTGTCGCTAAGCCCGGGGATCACTGATCCAGCATCCAATAGAGCTGATCATAATACGGTCTTCCCTATGATGGAATTAACCATGTTGGGAAGCAACTTTATAGATTCGTAACAACATACGCTTGAGCAAGCAATTGAAATTAATTCGCTGATTTATTATTGGAAATAAAATATGCTGAAAATTATTCGTATTTTATAAGATTTAAGAAATGCAAGTTTAACATTTATGAAAAATGTGTACATATATAGAAAAATAAAAATTGTATTTTTCTGGCCTGTGTTGATAGCCTCCTTTATCATAGCCAAAACTGTTAATTTACTCAAGAAGAAAAGGTCAACTTCTGATAGTTCTACAATTTGAGTGTCAAAACAGTTAATTTCATTAACTTTAATTTTAATATCTTTCAAATACAAAAACACAGATCTTCTACCTATTATAATTAGGTTATTTAATTCACTTTCCATTATAATATCTCAACTGAGGAAAAAAAAAATCAAATTTTACTGACTTTGCATAAATGGCGTTTTCCATCAAAAATTTAATTATGGCAGCATTTCTGCTTTATTACAGGGCCTAACCCTTAGATTACTCTCCCCAACTTTATCTAGCTGCTCGATATGACTATATATATCACATAGTTTTTGAATAATACTTGTGTTCTCATTTGTTATTATCAATATAAACTACAACTTTATGAGTGTTTCCTACCATAATATATGCCACAATTTTGTAATAGATTAATGAAGTTGTCACTCAGTGAAAAGTAAAAGAAAAAGCAAATGTTATTAAACTCTATTCAACAATTCTTGAAAGGAAAAATAAATTCATGCTCATTAAACTATTTTAAGATAAGTGTATATTATTATTATTATTAAAGTTATTTTGACAAGAAATTGCAATATCTAATTAATAATCATTTTGAGTAAATGGAACAGATTTAATCATTTTTAAACAAGAGGATTAATAAATACAGGAGTGATTAAATTCTTAAATCAGAAAATAGATGATTTGAAACATTAATCTTATATAATTAAACTTCTAACATAAAATGAAAAAATAAGGAGGAGGCAAATTAGCAGTGCCAAATTGTTTTCATTGCTCCTTGTTGAAATAAGCAAATTTAGACCAAATTTGATGACTTAGTTAACACCAGTAAAATCTGCAGAATATCGGACAACTGATGACATCAATTTTTTGTAATATGGACTTACATATCTGGTAAAAATATCAGAGGGAAGGAGGAGAGGTTATTATAATAAAACTTAATTTTAAGTTTCTTTCATTTTTATATTTTGGAATTCTAATTGAAACTATTTTTGTATTTTATAATTTAATTTTAGAACTGTAAATTTAGATTTCAAACTAAACAATTTCTTCAGTTACTTTTTAATGCAATCAAATTTATGGAAAAAACTTTTTAAAATCATTAGAGAGTTTAAGACTTTCACATGAATCGTACTGCCTATGAATACTTATTCATTCATATTTTAAAAGAACTATAGTTAGTTTAATTTGAGAAATTGAAAAACACAAAAGTTTTAGTTTAAAAAATATTTATATTTAGAAATTTATCTGAAGAAATATTCTCCTAAAAATAACTTCTTAGTTAAAAGAATTTGGTACTAATACTCTAATTTTATAGGGAAATAATAAGTTTATTTTAAAGAAGTATTTATTTATCCTGACAAAAACAACAATACAATAATGAATACTTTGGAGAAAATTTTCATTTCATTTTATTTCAATTCATATAGTGTCAATTTAATTCCTTAAATCAGCATAATATATCATTTAATAATCAAGTTTCATAATAAATCAAAAAAAAAAATTCACTTGTTTTAGCTGTTATTTTATTTTATTGCAAAATTTAAAAAATAAGGCAAAGATTTGATTTCAATATAAATTTGTATAATACATTTCATTTGTGATTATGCTATTGAATTTTCATTTTCTGTTATTCTTTGTTTGATTAATCATATACTTTTTCCAACAATACAGTGTTGTTCCAATTAGACAGTTTTCAAGAGCAATTAGGTTGAGAGCATATTAATTAAAAAACTTGAAATTTTCTTAGTTGCTAAATACATAAGTTTGAAAAACGCACAAATTCTATGAAATATAAAACAATAGAATAATATTAACTTTTGAAGTATTATTTGTAAGATCTCTGTATGTCTCATGACTTCCACTTGAACATTTATATTATTAGAACATTTATAAACACCAAACATCTCTTCAAAAGTACTATTTAAAAATGTAAATGTTTAAGGGTCAGGAGTGATAATAGATTTTTAAAAAAATGTATTTTCATTAAGATAATGAAATAAATTTTTAGCTTAAAAATCTCCCACACAATACAAACATTTAATTATTACAAGTAATTATTTAATATAATTAAAATCACTTTATTAAATATAATGTAATTTAATTATCTTGACTGACATAAAAATTATTCCTTGTGTGCTATTTTGAAAGTAACTGGAGAAAAATTTTGCATGCCTCTCCCTCCTCATTAAATATCAATCGCCTCCTAAGTAATAAGTGCAGTATTACTTTTTTTATTAGAAACATTCTCAAAGAGAAAAAGATTAATTAATGAATAGAAAACTTACGATTATTTCAATACTGAGAAATGAAGCTGAAAATCGTAGTTTTGCTTGGAATATATCCAACTTTCTAACAAATCATAGCCAGAGTAAATAAATATAAAAGATGGCAAGCATTTATTAACAGACAATAACTTAGGGGGAAAAAAATAGTGACGCAATGATTATTCCAGAATGATTCCGAGGGTACGGATCCTCGAATAACAGTGTAGAGAATAGCACTCTGTAACCAGGATGAAAGCAACTGTAGAAAAGCTTGAAGAAATTGACAAATTTGGCCATAAAACACTTCAAAACATATAAATAACACTCATCAGTAATTGTTAGTCAAGTAAGAGCATATTTTTGTAGATAACTCGAAAAAAAAAAATGGTGAGAAATTACGAATTTCGAAAATAATTTTGAATTTCCATTAATCTTTTCTTGCTTTTTTTTTGTTTCATTTGTGGTAAATTTTGTCATTTTGTTTCCGTAAAATACAATATATAAATATACATAGCGCATAGTCTAGTAATATTTTGGTAGAATGATTTTCTTTAATTGCCATAACTGTCATATCTTTGTGAAATATGACAAATTTGAAGAAAAATCATACCCGATTTGTAGTCATTCTAAGTTTTTAAAACAAAACAAAGGGCAAAAATTTTATATTCTTTTCATATTTTCGAATGGTTGACATTGTGTGAAGACACAAAATAAAATTTTAATTTAATTATAGTACATTCTCACAACCATTTTCTGAAAAACTGTCTGCTTAACTCAAATTTCCGTTAACGCGTACTATTTGCTTTGCGGACTCGTTCTGGTGTGATTATTGAGCCATGACCGGTTAATTCAGTCCTTCTGAATGTCTGTCAATAATGCTTACCATAAAGCATGTTTATGTAAGATGGAATACTGGTTCTAGCACTTTTACATTTTTTAAATATATTTTTTATGAAAGAGCTCAAAAAAGCGTTTCTACGCTCTTTTAGAACTTGCACATTTTGTTTCCTTATTCCTCAGCTGAAGGCATAGCATCTGTAAGCAAGCAAGAAATCTCAAATATCAGAATTTTACCTTCAACTCAGAATATTTAATTGTAAGTTTCATTTGATTAATCACTCTTTTTCTTTATAAAAGAGCCTTTCTTTAATCAAAAAGTTGGTTGCGCCTTTAAATACTAGAAATGTTGTATTTAGAGTTCAATGTTTGTTTGTTCAGTAATTAAAAAAAGAAATTTAATTTGCATTTTGTGGAGTACCATAATTTTATTGTTGGTTTTCAGCATATAGTGTTATAAATATAGCTATTATAAATGTTTTAATGATGATTTTGTTAATTTAATTTGACCTTGTTCTTTCAAATGAAATACATACCTGCAACTCTCTGAATTAGAATATGTGAATGTTCTATGTTTTAGAATAAAGAATATATTGTAGAGTAAAGAAGCTTGTCCCTTGAAAGGTACCTTTATAAACAAAATGTGTCAAAACATTTCACTTCTTTTCCAGATTTTCGTACAGCTTTTTATGCTTCTGTGTGAAGTGCATATTATTAGCAAACTTTTGGCTTAAATCCAAGCCATTGAAGAACTTTAGACTTAAACCATTTATCTTTGTTGAATTATTTCAACAGATTAATATAGCATCTTTGGTGAATAATCGTTGGTTACTATTTATTTGACATGTTTCATGAATAATCATTGGTTGTAATGCACATGACATATTTGGTGATTAATTGTTGATTGCAATACACACCACAAGACCTCCATTCTTATTTTGTATATTTCTATAGAAATTAACTTTTAAGAATGGCAATACATTTTTATTTCAAATGTACTTTTAAAAAATTCCTAGTAACCAATTATTTTCCTGATTTAAACTAGGAATAATTATATTAGCCATATACTACTAGTGTATATACTATATATACTAGTATATATAATACTAGTCATATATACATATGTTCAATGTGCTAGCGAAGCTACTAAGTTCCCGCTGCTAGCGAAGCTGTAGGATGTATTTTTTAAGTTAAAAAATTCTGTCTGGCACCAGGCAGTATGGGGGGAAAAAATATTTATCAGTAAAAAGTCCTAATTATATGGCGGAAATGGTAACCATAACTATTCTGCGGAAGTATTTGTTTATTTTGTCCGCCATCTTTATTGGCGACTTGGCATTGTTGGCACAGCTGGGTGCACACTAAAATTCACTTTTACCTATTTCTTTACTGGGAATATGTAGTCAATTTACATCTTATACTAATAATATTTGGCTTAATTTCATGCAATTATGATCTTCAGGTTTAACTACATGTCATTGGTGAATGCAGTCAATAGAGTAACATGATATCTATGGTAATTATTTGTTGGTATGTGGCTAATACACAAGTACATATTATTCAGTTTTGAAATGTTAATACATTTTATTAAAGACAAACTGTTTTCCTTTATTAAAACTAGACTAGTATTATTTGCATTTCATTTTTGAATATTCATTTCAGTGCTTATTATATAATATGATTTTTTAAAAAAGGTTGAAAGTTCAAAGACAAAGATTTTTGGTTATAAGTGGGTAAAGTGCATTTAAAAGAAACTGGCCTTTTTTAAAATATAAAACAAAGTTACTGTATATAGGCTGAGTATTACTATAATATTGTTAATATCTCATTTTTCTTCAATTGTTATAATTAAAGACAGGTTTTCAGTTTTTATTCACAGAAATAATTTTAATGAAAAAATAAAAAAGTAGATATATGAAAACACTAATATGTTATCTTGTAAATAAAGTAACATAAAAGTTAAACTTATATTAGAGAGAAATAAATGAGAGAAATCCTAAAATTTTTTCTGGAAAGGATGTGCTTTTAAAAAAAGATGTTGAACTTAATTTAAATTTTTAAAATAAGTTTTTCAATGTATTTTTTGATAAAAAAAAGTAGTAGCATATTTTAGTTATTTAAGATCTGTGAGGAAGTCATCTATTTAAAAGCTTTTAGTGAAAACCAAACACACCACACACATACAAAAACAAACAAAAAATTGTAAGTAAATTTGGATTTACATGATAAATCATTTTCAAACATAGGGTAAAAAACTTTCTGTTCATAAAATAATTTTTTTTTTTTTTGTATTTATTCTCAGAGAGAGTTAGAACTTTCTCTAATATACATTAAACTATTTTGCTTGAAAAATGTTGTCAGCAATGTCCATAATCCTATGTAATTGTGATGATCAAAATGTTTAAATAAATGATATCAAATCTAAAGAAAATAGAGACAAAAAAAAATTTAACTGTTCCTTTTGGCATAATGCATTGCCTGAAACTTGGAGTCAAATTGCCTATGTCGAATGTCCTTTATAAAAATTGGGAGTTTATTTGACTCTTAGTGTTTTGAAAATCCCTGGCTGATCTGGAGATAGCAGATAGTACATGGATGGTTCCTGGCCTATATGGTACTTTAAGCCAGAGTGGCATAACTATAAGAGGTTTCCCCTTTTCCATGAAGTGGCAAGATCTTGATTTAATTTGAAGGAAGAGTCAAAATGATTCCATTACCATTCACAGGTTAAATTAAGTCACTGTTAATTGACTTAATAAAGCCTAATAGCTGTTATTGTTAGTTTTTTACAATTTATTTTGTTAATATATTTGATGTAGATTTTTTTTAAAGCGACTATTCATATTTTCTGTACTGTATTCAAAATTCTCTGCTTTTTTTAATATCATTTACTGGCTGCATTAAAAGTAAACATATTTTAACTATAATTGTACCTATCTGGCATTTTAGTAGCATCAAACAAATGTAATAAAATCGTCTTATATATTCAATTGTGGCACTAAAAATGTCAGTCTAATTGGTTTAATTCTGGAAAAGAAGAAGACTTGTTTCTTTGGATTTAGATGCAGTCTAACAATCAAGAGTTCAAATGTTCTCTTATTTAGGAAGCAAATAGCAATGTCAGTTAGATACTGGAGCAAGTTGCTTTGGTTATTTTGTATATTTCTTTGACTCAATCAACTGAAAGAAATGACACATGTGTACAATTGTTAAAACTTTGTGTAATGATGATGGAGATCCTCAGCAATTGTTGAATGCAACCATGGTCAATCTAAATTCTTATTGCTCATTAGGAATAATATTGTGCTCGTCATTGAATTAAGAATTTAACTTTTGAGAATTATTGAGAATTTAACTTGAGAATTTAACTTTTGAGAATTTAACTTTTCTATATATTTTTCCGAAATTACTTAAAAGGCTGATGAGTCTATAATTTTTAGGGATTTTTGCATTTTGTAAAATATATACTTCTTTCCAACACTCAGATAAGTAGTGATATTGTAGGCATTTGTTAAAATTTTTGTTATGTGTGTTTTTACATGGCAAAGTTTTGAGGATATTATTTGGAATATCATCTGGTTCTGTAGTCTTTTATATTTTTATCTTCCTGATAATGAAGTCTTTTAAATGCATTTATCAACATAAGGCTCTGGATGTGTCTGAAATGAGTTTTCGAGATAATATGTAAAAGCATTTACTTTAACAGATGGTGGGAATTTTGACCCATCAGTGTTAAATACTGGGATCTCGGAGGAACTTCTTTATGATTTTCCTTTCAGCCTCGAACAATTTAGCATCTTCTAGATGTAGGCTCACCTACTACTCAGTTCACGAATCGTGATGGAAATCTTTCATTTTCCTACGGATTTTGTGAATCGGGTTTCTTTTATTATATATATATATATATATAATAAAGTGAGTTTCCAATTTGTAGCTTTAAAAGTTTTGGTAATAGCAGGAATATTGGTATTTATATTCATTTCGAATGAGACAGAATTCGCTTTTTAATTTGCTTATATAAGACTGCGCATATCCTAACGAGAAACTTTTCAAAATTCTCAAATCCAGTGTGCTTGGACTTTCTGTGTGATAAAGGAAGTGTGTTGGTTCCGTTGAGACCAGTTGCGTAAGGTTATTTATGCATATAAAATTGTAAATTATTGCATCATTTGCGTTCTATCTGTATTGAAAATGCGATATTTTGCTTTGAAGTTGTCAATAATAACTAATGCATAATAATAATAATAATTCTCATAATGCGTAATGTCAATAATAATAACTACGCATTTAATGTAAAATCATTAAATACGCAATTGGCTCCAGAGCCACCAGTAACCGTCCTTTGTAACAGGACGATGAATATTTCGCTCTTTCTTTTTTATAACTATGCTAATGCTTGCTATTTTTCGGCAATGACTTCTGATATATTTAGACATCCCATTTTAGAAGCGACATTATTAGTTATTATTATTAGACATTATTAGAGATTATTAGTTATACCAAATATTTTTTATTTCATCTTAAAATTCAATGAATTATATTTTATGCATGTTGTCTCAACGCCATATTCTTCCTATTCCTAATTTTAATCCTTTTTAAAACTAATTTCATTTTAATTAACTGTATTTCAGCAGTTCCTTTCATAAAGTGAAATGAATTTAATTTTATTTATTTATTTATTTATTTGCAGATATCACGTTGCTCTATCATTGTTTTAAATTAAGACATAAAAGTATTGTTTAATTTAATTTATTTTTGTTTTTGTTTAAATAGCGGGTTACATTGTAATATATATATTTGCTACTTTTGTGTTTCATGAGTTTTTTAATTTCAGGTATGAAGATAAATTGATTTTTTTTAAGTTCTTGGCAAAGGCAATTTGAACAAGTATGTCGCTTCTAAAATGGGATGTCTAAATATATCAGAAGCAGATTTTTGAAAATGTTTTCTTGAAAGACTATGAAACTCAAACTGTGAAAAAAATATAGATCTCAAGTTATGATAACTCCGACCAAGCCAAAAGAAGAGGATGGATGACGTTGCCGCAAAGCGACAATTATTGATGAATATGAAAGAAAAATTGTGTGTTTGTGATATATGGAATTATGTATTTTCACAAAAGAGAAGTTTTATGAAAGATTATCCTAAAATTATGGAAAAGTAGTATTTGGATCACAAATAGCAATACTACGACTATTTGTGCTAATTATCCAATAAGCGTTTTACTCATCAACAAGGCTTACAATCTCATTATCTGAATGTTATAAAAGCAAACTTATTTGTTTGATATATACAGTGGAAGTGCGAAATTGCTTTAAATTAATATAATAGCTTAAAATTTATGCTATACGCTAGTGGCATGATATAAGAAACTTATAATTTACATCATAACTTATAAGAAATACAAAGTATAACATATACTTTGCTAGAAAAGTGATTTTTCTAGCAAAGCATTTCCATTAAAGATTGTTTTAGGTGGGTATTTACTAAATGGGAAGTACACTTATCTGTGATATCTGCAGTAGAGCATTTTTTGATCAAACTAATTATAAGCGAAATTAATACATGAATGTAAAAGAGAAATCGTCTGCTGACGAAATGTGTAGTGAGGTGTTTTCTCCACAGGGATACTTAAAGCCACAATTACTGATGCATACGAAAGAGAAACCGTATACTTGTGATGTATGCAGTTACGCGTTTTCGCAAAAGGGAAGTTTGATAACACATTTACTGACGCATACGAAAGAGAAACCGTATGCTTGTGATGTCTGCAATAAAGCGTTTTCTCACAAGGGAAATTTAAAAACACACATACTGATACATACGAAAGAGAAACCATATATTTGTGATGTATGCAATAAAGCATTTTCTAGACGATCGAATTTAAAGGTGCATTTATTGACTCATGCTAAAGGGGAATTCTATGTTTGTGATGTATGTAATAAAACATTTTCTTTGCGAGGGAATTTAAAAGTGCATTTACTTCAGCATTCAAAAGAGAAACCGCATGTTTGTGAACTGTGCAATAAAGCTTTTACTCGGAAGGAAGTTTTGAAAATACATTTACTGACACATACGAAAGAGAAACCGTATTCTTGTGAACTGTGCAGTAAAGCATTTTCTCAATTGGGAAGTTTAAATTCTCATTTGCTAACGCATACGAAAGAGAAAATACATGTTTGTGATGTATGTAATAAATCGTTTTCTCTGCGAGGAAATTTAAAGGTACACTTACTGAAGCACACGAAAGAAAAACCGCATGTCTGTGAACTGTGCAATAAAGCGTTTTCTCGACGGGAAAATCTGAAAAGACATTTATTGACACATACGAAAGAGAAACTATGTGTTTGTGATGTGTCAATACAGTGTTTTCACAACAAAAGTTTAAAATAACATTTACTGATACATACAAAAGAGAAACTTTATTTTTATGGTCTTTTATTGATCTTTTCCCTCACGTTTCTCGGCACGAAAGTGTAAATACAAATTTACTGACGCATACGAAATAGAAATTGTGAATTGTGCAATAAAGCATTTTATGGATGAAAAGATTTGAAAAGGCAAGGCATTTACTGCCATATGTAAAAGAGAAACTGTGTGCATTTGATGCATATAGTAAGACGTTTTCTGAGTAATGAAGTTTAATAGGACAATTACTGATTCACGCAAAAGAGGAACCATACTTATCTGTTGTTGAACATTTTCCGGTGGGGTGGGGGGTCGATTTTATTTTAATGAAATGTGATGGCTCATATGGAAGTGAAACTATGGGTATTTTTTTAATATTCGTAGATTATTAAAATTAAATAGACATTTACTGAAGCATAAAATTACAGTTTCTCTTTTGTGGGGTGCTTAATAGAGCCTTTTTTATGACGTAGACTCTAGTTTTTATTGATATCTGTAAGCTAATTAAGATTCACTTTTGTTGATTTATACGGAAGACAAAATAATGCGTTGACTTGAGTAGTAAATTATTTTTTTAAAAGAAAAACTTGAGGAAAGTCTACTGTCGTATAAGAAAGAAAACATGCTCCTACCGATTTATGTAGTAGAGCATTCTCTTGACAAGAATCAAAATCCTTATAGCAGTGAATCCGTTCACCTATGAATTGTAATATGAAGCATTTTCTTAATAGCCATTCCAAAGAAGAATTTATATATAAATATTAAAGAGAAGCTTATGGATAGGACTTTAGTATTAAAGCATTATTTAGACAGAGATTTAAAAAGAATTTTCTGGTATATTTGATAGAGAAATATTAAGTTTTTGATCCTGTAGTGAAACATTTTCTGTGGAGAAAAAAAATGTGATGGTACTGATACATAATAAAGAGACACGAATGTGATTTTTTTGAAAGAGATTTTTCGTGTGAATGATTTTAAGATTCTCTTGATGTGTAAGTTATGTGGGAACAAAATTTCATAACGCGTGAATGCTATGCTGATCAAAACACACACTTCCATTTATTAAAAGTTGTTAAACCGAATGTATTTCTGAACTGATTATACCTTATACCATTTTTCTTTTTAATTTCTCCATTATTTATATTTTGCCTCCCTAGCTTTTTATCTGAGAGGCTTACATAGACATTTTATATTTTTTACACGGAACCTCAATCATTCACAAGCTTAAATGTTGGTGCAGTTTGCATTGCCGCCAATATTCATTGCTTAGATTCGGCAGCTTTTTGTATGAGATCTCGCTAACAGAAATGCCTTGTATTTTAAGCATTCTATTGTTAATTAAACTAAGCTTTAAATTAAAAAATTTATGAACCAAAGAATAGGCGATTTACATCAAAATATTGTGAAACTAAAATGCTTCTTTTTAACTGCAGTATAAAAATAAAACATGTAGAACACCTCTTTTTTTCTGGATCTATTTTGTTAATTTGAAAACAATAAAACAATTTGTGAAAGAATATAATTAACATATATGTTGACTTATTCACGAGAATAGTGAATTATTTTTTGAGAATTGCGAAATATTTTATTTACACTGATGTTTTACCAAGGAAAGTAGCATTTTAGTTATGGAATTTTCTATTAAGGCTTGTTAATTTTTAAAGTTTCATTTGAAATAAAATGAATTTTAAATCTAATGAATTTTATTGTTTACTCGTAATTGAAATTTGCAAGCCAAAACTATCTTAACTACAAAAATCATTTATTTAAAATAGTAATTATGAATAATATAAATTACCGTAAAGACAAAACTTTTGAAATAAGATTTTATAAAAATTGCAGAATTTCTTATTTGTGAAAATTAATCTTACGGATTCTAAATATTACATTTTTGAATTTTCTTGTTTACACAAATTGTGTTTTATTCAAGAAAGAAAAATCACTGTCGGTAAATGAATATGATTTTTTATGTGATCTATATGTTTATTTAAAAAGTCTATGTATAAAAAAAAAACCTTCATTATTTTTGAAAAAAAGAGAAGATGGTTCGAAATTTGTTTGATTAAACAATTAGCCGAAAATATGTTCATTTATTTATTGTATTTTTTAAATGAATAAACTATGATTTGGAACAAGGAATGTTGATTTTATTACCAATATTTTTATTTTATACATGAAGAATTGTTACACATGCAAATTGGACACTACATTGGATAATTTATTAACACGCATACCTGTGCAGACACTCCCCCTCCCCCATTCTTCTATATGGTTCTTCACTCATAACTCCACTGTTCACTTTTCCTCTTCTCACACTCCTTTTTCTTGCTTCATGGCTAATTTTCTCAGTTAACTTTAATGAGGATTGCCAAAACATGTACCTAAATGGAATTCCAGAAATTTTCCACAAATGAATTTTTTTTCTTTCCTTTTCTTAATTTACTTCTGATCTAGTGAAACTATCATTGCGTTCTGTAGCTTATTTTATAAGAATTTTGGACCCGTTCGAGACGTAGAAATGCGGATAGAAATACTGTCACGGGACGGGACATGGCAAGCACCGACTGTTCGTGCAGGCCGGAGCATTTTCCCTGTTAAGTTTAGCACGCCTGTTATATTTCGTCAAAATATACATGATAATTCTTTAAAAAAAAAAAAACACACACTTTGTATGAAAGTGAAACAATTTTTAAATATGTGGCGATAAATATTGTATTTTCAATCTTGATTAAAAATTAATTAAAGTACTTCATATATAATACTAAAAAAATATTGTGTATTTTAGTATGATTGATAGTACTTAAATTAATATCAGTTTATTGATGCAGAATATAAAACACAAGAAAAAGTATTTTTTAAAACGCTTCATAAGGATTGAAAAAATTAATGTTTTAAAGCAGTTTGGAAAATCTTAAAATACTGATCAGTGTAGAAACCGACATTACACAACTTACATTCATAGACAATGTCTCATTTTTTATCTTACTTTGAGCAAACTATCCATCTTCGAGGTTTTTAATCATCTATTTTGTCATAAATAATTTAATATTTTGTTATTGTTATCCAAAGAAGTAAAAAGATTTATAAATTAATGTACCGCTTTCCGAAACAATAAGCGGTCTTTCATCCATGCTTGCACAAATGAAACTGAGAAAATAAAACCGTTGCTAGCATATCATCCTATCCAAAATGAGAGTATAAATTATAACGCCCACTTCAAAATAAGCATGTGTTTCTCTTTATATTAACAAATAAATGATTCTGTTTATATTTACGAAAACATAAAGATTCACAGTGGAGATGGGTCTTCGCGAACATCGGATCGTCAAAATGAATGAACTTAACCAGGTTGGCGTTACAGAAAGTGCCGAACTAGAACGGTTCATTCACTTAAATGATCCGTTTTTTTTCTCTCCGTTTGTGCGCGAACGACTTTCTTTAGTGGGTAACCGACGTGATGGTGATCTCGTCGGTGACCTATCGGTGGCTTTGTTTACTACTTGGCGATAATCTCCTGGCGACCATCCGTAGTAAGGCAAGAACCCCCGATGTTATTATTCATGTATTTTTTGACTGAACAAATATTTGGAAATGTTCTTTCAATTTATCAGCAATTTTAATTGTTTCTAATTGCACACATTTTTTTTAGTTTTCCTCTTTGAAGAGAGATTAATCATTTGAGCCTTAAATTTTAAAGTAATCTGGGTGTAGCTTTATCTAATCATCGACTAAATTTTCCTTGCAGATCATTATTGTATTTCAAGCATTTTTGCCATCTTTCCATAGTCATATTAATGTTGATTTTGACATAAATGCGATAGCAAGCTGTCCACTGCTCTGTTCGGTGGGTTATGTTAGTTACTTATGAATAGTAATATAATATCTTATGGTTATTATATTAAGGTTAAATAGTTACTTATGAAATAACCAATATTATATAAATGTCAGCATCTGAAAGGATTTTAGACTGAAATATATTTAATAAAGTTTTGAATGTGGCTTCATCGATTTCATTAATCCGCTTGTATAATCGATTTAAAACTTCAGTGATTTTTTTCATTTATTATTTTAATTGCTCAGATATCAAACATTTTGTTAGTGCTCTTTTTACCTGCCAGTCACATAAAACATAGAAGTTCAGATTTACTAAAAATAGTACACCAAGCATTAAAAAAGACAAAAATAGCATACCAAACTTTAAAATCATCAGACATAAAGGCATTAGCTTTTATGTCACCAATCCGAGCTTTTACTTTTTGAACAAAAATATCTGAAAGCTATTTCATGTTACCTGTTGCTCCACAAAAAAGCAACTGATAAATCTTCCCAATTATCATCTTTAATTAGCAGGCTGATCAGGTGTATGTTATATTTATTGGTGACATGTGTCAATACATACCACTTAATTTCCATATTTTTAAAAATTTTCTTCCTGGGCTTCATTTATAAAGCCGAAGATAAAATAATCTTTTTCTGAATCAGGAAATTCAAAGCTGCCTTCTCCTGGTAATTTTTTCTTTAATATTTGATTCTGATCCAGTGCCAACACTTTATATATCAATGCTTCCATAGAAAGAATACCATTTTCATTTGTAATGGGGTCTTCATTTATTTGATACTGATACAAAATTTTTAATACCCTGAGCTGTTGTTACAGCTAAACACTTAACTGAAGAAGATGTGTCTGTAATGTTGTTTAAAATATGTGGAACTGAGACACCTGTTATCAAATGACCAGCTATTATTCTTTTTCTTTTTCACTCAGCCTAAGATGTTTTACATCGAAGGTGTATCTTACATATATAGGAAAATATTGAATATGGAACTGACCTAACCTTTTACAGCTTTTAACAGATATGAAATCTGGGCAATATGAATTTATTTTGAAGGATCCAGCCAACTGGTTTTTATACGGTGAAGACCTTTGCCCTTAGAACTGAAATATTCACTACGGTGTCATATATACATGGTAGTGTAGAATAATATTGCTTTCAAGTTCCTATATAGGATGCTGAAATCTGTATTCAATTTCTATTTTCCAATTTTTAAAAACATTCCAACAGTTGAAAGTTAAACTTGCATTTCTTTTAATTAAATTTGGATGAATTGGGATTGAAATTTTTCTTTAGAATTTGCACAAAAATTTTTTTATGCCTTCTACACTAATGAATGTGGGAGAAGGATTTTCTACAGGGGGAATAGTGATTTGGGAATTTTGGATGTAGCATGGATCTTCTTATGCTTTATATAAGCAACAAATTCATTAAATGTTGCTTCATGATGTGGACATGAATATGTTGATGAGGACTGGACCGATAGGAGATTAGCTTCTTCAGTATGATTTATTTCAATGTTTTCAAGAAGTAAATTTCTCATTGAATATGAAATTATATGTACAATACAAAAAACTCATGATAGAGAGAGATGCATGATGGTTGTTTTATACTTTGCATGTTAATCAAATGTAGTACAAAAATCGTAATAAAATCAAATATTTGCAAAAACAAGCCAAGGTATATAAGATGTTAAGAACTCTTTGAACTGAAAAAGATAGTGCAATATTTGAAATATTTCTGCAAAATGTTGTGAATATTTTATCAAATGATGTTGTAACAGCAGATTATGTGAAATATTGAATTCTTATTTGAATTGTTGTACATCAGGGGCATTTTGCTATAGGATTCATGCTGGAATAAATACAAGTATGCATCTAGGAAGGATGCATAAGACAAAATATATCTTCCTACTTCAGCAAATAAAAAATCTTGATCTGCAAAGATGCTAGAAGAGGGGGGGGGGGATCACATAAGAATATTACTGCACCACACTCTAATGAATCTAAAACAATAGCTTTAAATCTTTGAAGTAAGAAAACTGATGCAGTGAGCCAGTAAAAAAAAAAGTAACATCATAATTATCCAGCATAGTTTATTATTTATTTTTATTATTGTATAAATTCCAATGTCAAAAGCCTTAATGATTTCATAATAGCAATTTCAAATATTTAAAGTATATTTTCATTGATTTAATAAATATAATTTTAATGTGTATTTGAAAAATTATAATCTGTTTTCAGTCATTGACAAATGTAACTGTTGTGTTTGTATTTGGTAAAAATTATGAATCTGCTTTTAATTATTTATAAATATTAATAAAGCGTATAATCAAAAAATGTTTTGTACCTCTTTTGATTAATTTTAAATTAGTGGCATATATTTGGAATATTTTGAATCTATATACAATTATTTTCCAAATGCGTTAGTATTATGGATATATGCAATTAAATAAAACGTTTTTAGCCCTTAATTTTAGTGTGCATTTCAAAGTTATATAAATATATATGATTATTATAATTAATTGCTATATTATTAATTAGCAGAATTTCTAAGTGTTACATTATGAATGGATGCAAGAATTGTAATCTGTGCCTCAAATCTGGCTGCTACAATTTTCAATTCTTTTGAACTCTGTACAACTTATCACATATTTCTGTTTGTGAAGTTGTTCATGTCTTGTAAGCAGACATAGAATTATATATATTTCTAATTATTTTTATTTACAAAATAACTTCTTTTAATTTCCTCCATATCACTTTTTTTAAATTATTAAACGTGTAAGCTACATTGGGAGTTTACTTTATTTATCTGAAATATTTTGCGCACATATTTTTTGAAGTTTACATATGTTAGTTTGAAGTTTACATATTTATAATCTAATGTACAACTGTAATATAAAAGTATTTCATTGGCAGTTGATAAAATTATGATCTTTTTGTAGTTTTTATGCAGTGTGGTAAACATGACGCTAAAGAAGAACAAAAGATTATCTTCAATTGTATGAATAATTCCAACATCATGCCATGAATTTAATGCACATCTTGCATTCTGCTAGATAAAAGCATTTATTAAAATATTCAATTTTTGTTATGTTTGATTTTTTTTCAGATTTTTAAATTATATTTGCTAATGAAATATGAAAGTTATTCAGATGTTTTTGTTATTGCTGAAATCTTTTTTACTACAGGATTTTTGTATGAGAAAATTTAAGGAATATGCTTTTTTTTTCAGTTATATTTAAAAATTATAAAAATTCCTTTATGGTGAGTGGGAATGTATGATTAAAATTATTTATCCCTTTATTCAATGTGAGGAATAATTCCATTATATGTTTTTAAAAAAAAATACTGCAAATATCATTTTCATATTAATTATAACACCTGAGTAGAAAAAGAATATGTATATGATAAAATACATCTTTAAATTGTATTAAATCTGAGAATTTTTTAAAGATAAGTCTTATTTTTTATAAACTAATCATTTATATTTAATGATTCTTAAAAGACTATCATCATATCATGTCATGAAGATTTGTTTGTGTGTACATACAATGAGTCATTTTGCAAAATTAAATTTTGACTTTATTTTTTTTATATGTGATTGATTTGATTTTTAATTCAAAACTAGTTACTCATGTACAATGAAATTATTAAAAGGGCTAGTTAAATATCTCTAATGTGGAATATTATTCAAAATCTGGGTGAAATGAACAGTGAGAAATAATTTATCATTCTTCTTAAGTCTATATTAGAACAGCTTTAAATTGTTCTGTTATATAAGGCTAATTGTATTTTATTTTAGATTTTAAAAAAATTTTGAATCTAGAATTGTTTACTGGTTTACTATCCTGGATTTTGATTTAGAAAAAAATATATATAAGTAAGATATTGGGAAAATGTAAAATTATATCATGCTGAATGAAATAATCAGACTTCTTGAGTGAATAAATTAGTCAAAAACTAATTTTTTTTTTTAAATAAACATCTTTGTAACTGTATGACTTAAATATTCTGAATTATTCAAAATTCTAGACCTGTAAAGTACATTTAATTTCAGAATTGAGATATGGAGTCACTGTAACCCTTTGTTGCAATGATCTATCTGCTAAATAGATTTGCTTTATATAGGGATTTATAAATTGTTAGTTAAAGTAATATTTGATATGTTTAATCATAATTATTTTATATGTTATTATTTATGTTTGTATTACTTTATATTCTCTGTTTTAAAAATGTTAAATAAAAATCGTCTTTAAATTAAAATTATTTTTTTAGATTTTTAATCCATTGCAGATTTTATTGAGGGAATTTTATTTTGCACAAAAAAAGGGACATACTTTTTTATTTGTATGTGTGTGTTATTCATATAATCATATTTACGTTAATTATGTGTTTGAATAAAATGACAAATTTTCTATGTTTTTCCACAGGGTGAGCAGAGAATATGAAATTCCAATTTTGAGTTGTGTAGCAGATTTCTTGAAGAAGCTTACAGTATTGTTTGTATTTTTGTCAAATTCCAGGAGGTAAGAATAAAAAAAAATTGAAATCCAGTATTGCAAATTTCATATTATTATGTGAGAACATTTTAATTTTTAAGTCATTATTTGTATTAATTTAAAACATTAACTAACTTAAGCTGGTCTGAAACAGTCACGTGACGATCAGATTACGCATGCGTCGCTATTTAGAAAACGTTGGGTCCCCTGAAACCCATTTTTTCTTTCTTTATTATTCCAAAAGCTTTCATACTTCAACACTTTATTTTGAAGCCAGAAATTTTTTTTGCGAAAATCTGATTTAAACTGGTTTTGAATAATCATTTGACTTTTGTATTGTGCAATCGTCAACTTTTAAAAAAATGCAAAGTTTTTTTTTTTTTTTTTTTCCTCTCTCTCTCTCTTCTCATTTCAAAATTGTTCGAGCTGCAAAACTTTTTTTGCCAGCTAGAAAAATTGAAAATAAGAAAATAAAATTATATATATGTACATCCCCACGCAGTTCGGCATTCATTCCTATTTTCTTCTCTGTGTTTCTTCGGTCGATAAATTTTTACGACCCTGCCCTTTATTGGCTAGACAGGAGTTTCGGGGACATGGCAGATATCCGTTCCAAGTTGCAACTATTTCTTGGCAATAAGTTACCAAATGTGATAACCTTCTTTATCATTTTCTAATAACCCTAAAAGCGGCAAAGTGGCTTCAAAAACCTCAAATCAAAACATCATATTTTCACATGATAAAAAAGAAATTTAAATACAATCTTGTAGCTTAACCATCTTGCAATTAACCCTACCGTAACTACAAGAGTTTTTACTATCTTCAAGAATCAGAGATTTAAATTTATTAAACTACTTACTAGGTTTAAATTACATAATTATAATTTATTTACAATATACATATAGGAATATATAAGCTTCATATAGGAATTTATAAATTATGTTATAGCAGTATTTGATATGTTAAATCATAATTATTTTTATATATTATTATTTATGTTTGTATTACTTTATGTTCTTTGTTTAAAAAATGTTTATTATATACATTTTTTTCCCCTGCTACGTCCTTATCATATTTATTGTGGTTCAGACTCTTGTTTTGAAGAGAAAATGTACGGTAGTTAAAAAAAAAAATGGGTTAATATTTTACATTTTCTCCTTAAATTTCTAAAATCAAT
Organism: Argiope aurantia; assembly: GCA_026543865.1. Lineage (NCBI taxonomy): Eukaryota > Metazoa > Arthropoda > Arachnida > Araneae > Araneidae > Argiope > Argiope aurantia. The sequence goes on along the minus strand of JAPMOR010014585.1, from coordinate 359,567 downwards.
CAATGATATTTGCAAATTTGTATGATAACTTGCACGTTTTTGAAAATTCTCATCAAAAATGTTGTATGTATACAATGCCATTTAAGATTTCCATCATTACTACTACCACTGCGTTTGCTACATACAAAAATTATTTTTTTAATACTTTACATTCTTTAATAGGGTTTCTCATCCTAAGTGTTGAAAAAAATTACAAAGTAAACAAGTATATGTAATTTCTTCAATGTTTTATTAAAATTATGCAAACATTTCATACAATTTTCAATATATATGTTTATAAGAATACATTTTCTAAATTTAAATCATATTTCTTTTTTTATTCTTTTCTAATTTCATATCGTACCAATTGTATTAGTGCAGCACATACAAAATTTGTTGCATAAGACAGAAATTTGCAAATATTAAAATGGCTTACTTTCTCTTTAAAGTAATTGCAAATTATATTTGCAGTAATTAATTCGTATGCGAACACATAGTGACTGTTAACTCTTGTTTTTATTGAGGTATGGATTCGGCTCTCATTTTAATTTATTTAAAAAAAACTAATTTTGAAACTTTAAATTTTAAAGTAAATGGGACCGTCAAATTAAATTTGAACTAAAATGCATTCTTGTCACAGGATCAACAAAGTTATGCAACTGTTTCATAATGAACAATTTGATAATAAGCGATTTGACACTATTTTAATAATGTGATTAAATCAAATTAACTATGAAATATTTTAATGAAACAGATGATAAGCTAAATATGCATGTATTCAAGATTGTTTAATATTATTTTACTGGTTTCTACAAAATAATAATAATATGAATGACTTTAAAAAATTTAAATTTCATTTCAATGGAGTTAAAAAAATTGTAACAATAAATGTTAGGATTTAATTTATGAAGTAAAATATAATCGTATTTTTTAAACTTCTTTTAATTTTGAATCGATTAAATTTTTATAAATATTTAAAAAAAATAGTGTGCACTCGTTTTTTTTTTTTTTAATCATTGAGAACATGATGTTGTTTTCGTTACGGGGATTTGAATAATTGAAGACAACGAATATTTGAAGCTCGAAATCGCGTAAGCAATGAATAAAGCATAAATGGCAATATTCATCTTTATCTGTTTCACCTGCTTTTACCAGTATTGCAGAATTATTATTATGTATTCTTCTTTGAAAGCAGATGCGTTTTTAAAAGCTTGACCTGCTGTTAGAGACATGGGATTTTCACCATAGTAATCCTACGGAGCTATAGAAGACCTCCCCCCCCCCCCATGGAGTCATCTACTGAGCATGCGCAGATGTTTTTCGTTATATCTCGTAAACTACATGTGTTAGAGACATGGGGTTTTCACTTAGAAGTACCCCCGGGGGTCCTCTAAGTCCCCCCCTCAAATTTTGGATCCATTGCGCATGCACAGTACGTATTTTTCTTAATATTCGTCAAATCCATAAAATTCCTATGGGTCTCGGGATGTCGATGACGCAACTTCCGGTCAAACCGGAAGTTGCTATATCTCGGCGTCTATGCAACGTAGAGAGGAGTGCGACCAGTCTAAACACTCGTCTCGATGAATAGAGTCAAATGACACATTCCCCAAAACTTTAGTGTGATAGGGTCCGAGATCGGGTCTCGAAATTTACAAATTCGTGTTACATCGCATTTGCTCATATCGTTGGATAGTAGTCGTTGAAATGCACGTAACGATACGAGTTTAACGTTGCTACTCCAAGTGATTCGCGAATTACGGGCTCTCTAAGTTGTAAAAATTTGAATTTTTGGGAGAGGTCTTCGACCTCGTTTTTACCGAAACTTTCTTTACGACTGGCATCGATACACTCAACTCGATGTACTCTATCGAACGATACCACATTTACGTCGCTTACGTTATTAGGAGCCGAGAAACGAAACTAGAATAGAAAAATAACATGATGTTGTTTTGATTAGAGGAGTTTGAAGCTCGAAATCGTGTAGGCAATGAATAAATTATAAATGGGACGTCCAAAGCGTTCTCCCGATGAAGCCTTGCAGAGAAAAAAAGGAAGGGAATGAAAGAGCAAACAGAGGCCGGAACAAAACCTTCAAACAACAAAAACGAATGATGAAAATTTAAAATTTGAAGCTGATCGAATTAAGCATGAAAGTAAAATAGCTGTACAACAGAAACGAAGAAAGTGTAAACTTATGCAGTGTGTTGCAAATTCTCAACCACAACACTCAACTTCAAACACAGAACGTGCCCATTTGGATTCTGAATCACAACGTTCAACGCAAAACATTTTCATTTCGATTCTGAGTTTCAAATATCGCTTTCAAACTCTAAGCAATTCATCGAAAAAAAATGTTCGCACGTGATGACTTGAAATTTGCGGTAGCAGATTTCAATTTTGTATGTTATTATTATTTTTTTTATTTTTAATTATTTGGCCCAGTCTGTAACTTTTGGTGTAGTTACGAGATTTAAAACTTATTCAGTGAAACTGTTATTCTCATTTTAAGCAAATATTGATGTGCAGACCATAATAGAATCATGTATATTACAATATTGTAACATTATATTATACTTGCGGCAATACTCGCAACTCTAACTCCGTTTATTTGTAATATTTGTCTTTAAAAAATATATGTGTGAGTTTTTTTAAATTTTTATACACGATCCTTTAAGGCTCTTAACCTTAATAATTAATTACTATTTTAATGTTTCGTCATAAAGGACAAATTCAGTTTTGTCATTTGGCACATAATAATGCGATAACAACTGAGAAAACTTATCAAGTAAGAATTATCTTACTTAGTGAATTCAAGCTGAAAAGAATAACAAACCAGAGGGAATGGTTTCCTCAAAACGTTCTCGCATACTCTCTAATAAACTTGTCATACCAGAGAATGCCTTCCATGGCAGTGGCGCACAATAATTACTAAATATTAATTTGGCGTGACTTGAGCATTTTTACTGAATCTTTCGTGTTATCATTAGCGAGATATTTGGCGTTTATTCCTTTGCAAGCGTTAATACTATCCAAAAATCGAATTTTTGTTTTATACACGTTTTTCTCACCCAATTAAAATAAAAATTTGACTCAAAACTGCACTTATTGTCACAAAATCTCATGCGAAATTTGATATATTTAAGTCATTGCGTTTACTTGTTTCTGGAAGTACAGGGCGACAGATAGTCAACCCATAGTTGGATTTGGCTCTGAAATTTGTGAGGTGTCTACTCTATAGATGTTAAATCTGTGTACCGAATTTTATCTATCTAGCTCTCTTCATTTTGTAATTATCGTGTTAACTTATATTCAGACGGATTTCCTCTGAACAGATTTGGCTCAAAATTTGATATGAATCTTAAATTTGTGTAAAAACTGTATACCAAATTTCAACCGTCTAGCTTAAAGAGTTTTTGAGTTATTTATGTCACAGACAGACGGATATTTTCCAAAAATGTGTTTTTCGAACTCAGGGAGTTCTAATTCGTCAAAATCTCGAGTTCGATTTTTTTGACGGTTGCTATTTTTTTTATATACTATGTAAACGAGAAAATAAAGAAAATAAATAAATAGGAGTATAAGGTTATATGCCAATTGGAAGTATTAAATTTTCAAATTTAAAAGCAACAAAAGACAAAATTAAGTAAAACTTTTTTTAAAAAATTGCAATAATTTTAAAAGACATTGTTTAATTTCTACATGGGCATATTAAATTTTCTTTTAGTTTTTTTATTAAAAGTAAAAATAAAAATTTCTATTGAAAGCAACTTAATATTAACATTGGCAGAAATGTGCGAATGATATATGCTATTAAAGGGTAAATTAGTTTGAGCATTTCGATAATAATAACGTAATTAATCCAAATTTTGTTTAAATAAACTTTGGAAACTGATTAAAAACCAATGTACCTGCGTTTTTAAACAACTCGTCAGAACTATTTTTGAAATTTTTCATCGGTATTCCATAAATATGTTTCTTTTACTATGGGCATCTTAGGTATTAGTCAGACCCTCACAAAATGTCTTGGCGGTCCACCAGTCAATCGCGATCGATTTAATGCCCACCTCTGGAATATGTAATGTCGAGACGGATCTATCGCGCTTATAGCTGTAAAATGTCGTGTTTCTTTAATCGCAATGTCAACTCATTACTCTTTGATGTCCGAATTTTAAAATTTAATGTAGAAAACTTTTTAAAATATGTTCTCTTCTTTAAAATCAATTCTTTATTTTTTATTTATTTATTTTTTTTACCATAAGATTTTTACTAAGAATTAAACAAATCGTCGTCATTGTAATAAAAATTCATATATATATATGGCGAAGTTTATCTGCTGAGTTTTGATAAATGGTTAAAGTTGAGTGAATTTTCCGCGAAAAAGAGTTCAAGATATAAAAATAAAATGCCTGCCACCGATATTCTAATTCCCATATATTTTCCCAATTTTTTTTTTTTTAATTTGAAAACAGGAGCGTTTCTCCTTTATTAATAACATGAATGCTTGATATATCTTATTTTTTGTTAAATGTTTCCTTTTAAAGATGTGTTGTAGAAAATGAAGGGGAGGATGTCGGTCTTCGTTGGATTGCTATTCACGTAGATTACCTTACGTCTTTCAAATTTCACGAATTTCGGTTTCAGTAGGCTTCATTTAAAAGCGCCAGTGGCGCTTTCGGCCAATTGATGAAACTCATCCTTAAAATTAATTTTTTCTCTTTTTGGTGTTACCAGTTTCCGAGACAAAATGCAAAATAAATCAAGACACAAAAACGCTGTGCAAATAAAAACATTTTTCATAACTCTTTGTAATTTTTAGTTGTTTTAGCGGCCTTTTAAGAACTTCACAATGGAATGCAAGCAAAATTATATAATTCATATTACTGAAACAGTTTCGTCTTGTTTCGTGAATGACTTTACATTTAACATGTATCTACAGGTTATGTATGCATGTATCTACAGGGTGGCCATAAAATAATTTTCCATGTTAGGTGACATCTGCCGCTAAAACGACTGAACGAAATGAAGCCACATTTCATGTACAGACTGTGAAAGGCATGGAAACATAAATTCCGCAAGGGGGGGGGGGAATTAGTACACAAAGTTGTCTCTCGGAGAAATACTGGCGCTGTGAGAGTACAATTATGAATAAATTCGTGAAATTCACAGAAAGGAATTTTTTATTCATCAATTTTAGAGTGCCCCTGGAAGCCGTGCAACATTTTCAATATACTGACCTCCCCTGTGTACAACTTATTGCTTGATGTTCTCCAATGCTGCGTGTAAACTGTCAATTCCGATGTACATAATAGCCCGTCTCATGTTCTGTACACAAGATATGCAGGTTTGCTTAAGAGCAGCCACGCCATTACACTATCTAGTGTAGAACAGTTTTACCAGTAAAAAATGTTGAGGTAACGTAGGGCCCATATTAAGCGCACATCAGCATTCATTCACGAACAACAATAGAGAACACATCAATAGTGAAGAGCGAACTGTTAAATAAGTCGTTTGCTCTTCCCTTTTTACAAGGAATGCATGGCACCTACGCACTTGGAATTTCAATAATCCATCCCGATATGCAACTTTATTCGCTCATACGAGACAGCAACACCAATATTTCTTCTGTCGACAACTTTTTGTGCTATATATTTATTTATTTATTATTATTATTATTTCTTCTTCTTCGGAATTCATTTTTCCATATTTTCTGTAGTCTGAATATGAAATGTGTTTTCATTTTCATTCATTCGTTTTAGTTGTAGATGCAACCAAACAGAGAAAGTTATTTTATGGTCACCTTGTATATAATATCGAAAGTTTTCTCTGTAATCTAATCCTCAAAGAGTTTATTTATGTTAAATGAAATTAATGTATTTCTAATGAGATTGAATGTAAATGCTTTAAAGAGTGCATCATTTATTCGAGAAGTATCAAATTTGATTGAAGTATATTTCATAACAGTATGATACATCTAATTAAGATGGAATTTCATATGTTTCGACTGTAACTTCAGAACAGGTTATTGAACTAGATTTTTATATCGTCTTAAAATTCAATTATTTATCTCTTAAATATTATGATTAAATGACATATCCTTCTAAATTTAACAGTTTTTATAAATAATTTTCAATACATTGTGTAATGGTGTATTTCTTTACCGTGCGGATTTCATTTGAAATATTTAGTTCTTATTAATATCATATTTTTCTGAGATCGTTAAATTTAAAAAAATGAGAATGCTGTTTGTTATTCTTATAAGGAATACATTACGTTGTAAAATATGTTTTTATTGAATTTGTAGAAGCTTTTGTTGTTCTTATAATTTACTTCAAGTATAAATACTAATATGTTTTGTTTTCCTAACTAGGTGTGTGGAAGTAATGAACCGAACAAGTATGTCGATTCTAAAATAGGATGAGTGATTGTTCAAAAAGATTGAAGTTTAGAAGTGTTTTCATCATGGCACCATCAAAATTCAGTTATGAATATAGATAGAAAAGATAAGCGATCTTAGTATTTTTAGAGAACAAGCCAGTCGCCTGAAATAGCTAGTGGTAAATATATGGTCTAAATGCTTTCTTCGTTAACGAGTACTATCTTATCGAGTTGAATATTTGAGAAGAAAAATTTTTTATGCTATACATGCAATGGAAATATGTTATCGATTTCAGATTTTAAAGAATAATATGCTAATTAGATAAATACAAATAATTCATTTGTGGCATATGAATCAGATCGCTTTGTCAGAAACAATACTTCATTATACTTCCAGTGAGGCATTTTCTAATCAAAGCAATTTAAAGTAAGATTTCTGCTCGCCCACGAAAGAAATGTGCAGTGAATCATATTCTCAGCAGGGAAGTTTAAAGACGTATTTAATGATGCATACGAAAGAGGAACCGTATGTTTGTGATATCTGTAATAAAGCGTTTTCTCAACGAATTATTTTAAAGACCCATTTATTGACTCATACGAAAGAATCCTTATATGAAGAAAAATCATATGCTTGTGATGTGTGCAATAAAAGATTTGCTTCACCAAGAAATTTAAAGACACATTTATTGACGCATACGAAAGAGAAACCATATGTCTGTGATGTCTGTAATAAAGCATTTTCTCAACAAGGAAATTTGAAATCACATTATGTGACGCATACGCATGAGAAACCATACATTTGTGGTATTTGCAATACCTCGTTTTCTCAGATGAGGTTTTTAAAATCACATTTACGGACGCATACGAAAGACAAATCTTATGCTTGTGACGTGTGTAATAAAGCTTTTTCTGGTCGAAGCAGTTTAAAAAGACATTTAGTGTCTCATACGGAAGAGAAATCGCACGTCTGTAATATTTGCCATAAGGCATTTTCTCAGATCCACTATTTAAAGATACACTTAAGGACGCATACGAATGAGAAATCTTATGTTTGTGATATGTGTAATAAAGGATTCTCTGTAATAGGAAATTTAAAGAGACATTTAAGGAGGCATACAAGAGAGAAACCATATATCTGTGATGTGTGTAATAAAACGTTTTCCGTACTGGTAAATTTGAAAAGACATTTACTGACCCATACAAAAGAGAAAGCGCATGTTTGCAATATGTGTAATAAAGCCTTTTCTCTGAAGGGTAATTTGAAATTACATTTACTGACCCATACAAAAGAAAAGTCGTATGTTTGTGATGTGTGCAACAAAGCTTTTTCTCTCAAGGGAAATTTAAAGAAACATTTACTGACGCATACGAAAGAAAAACCATATATTTGCGATAAGTGTAATAAAGCGTTTTTTCAACAATCAAATTTGAAAACACATTTACTGACGCATACGAAAGAGAAACCGTATAATTGTGATGTGTGTAATGAACCGTTTTCTTATCGAAGCACTTTAAGGAAGCATTTATTGACGCATGCGAAAAAATCTGTATCTTCAGTAAAGCATTTTCCCTGATTAGAATTTTAAAAACACATACAAAGAACCTATAGGTTTATGTATATGCAATAAAGAATGTTCTCATCAAAGCATTTTAAGCAAACATTTAAAGAAAGGCCCAAGTTTAGACGTGTGTAATAAAGCGTTTTCTTAACCAGGAAATTTTGAAAGACATTTAATGGCCTATCTTCTTCAGGAACACAACAATCCCTTGCAGACCTTGGTTGCCTCAACCACGCGCACTTTCCAGCTCTTTCTATCCCCCGCCCTTCCAGTTCTTTATCCTCAGAACATTCAGGTCACTTGCCACATCATTCAGCCATCTAGTTGGAGGTCTCCTTGTCATCCAGGATCCCATAGGATTTTTAAAAATGGATATTTTGAAGGCGCTGCTTTCAGGGCTTCTCCAGATACAGTCAAGACATCTTAACTTATTGCTCCGAATAACCAGTGTTATCTGTGGTTGCTTATAAAGTTTGTATAATTCAAAATTGAATCTAGTTCGCTAACATCCTCTCTCAAGTACTGGGTCAAAGATAGTTCTAAGGATCTTTCTCTCGAACATGTTCAGAGAACGCTGAATGTTTACTGGCCTATGCGAAAGAGAAATTATAATTTAGCGGGATGTTCTATATTTTTTATATACATATATTTTAAAATTTTTCTTAAAAAAAATTTTTTTAAGAAACATTTGTTGACCCATTTATATTATAACAAAATGATGAAGGTCCTTTCTTTCCCCCGTATAGACTTCTTTCCTTGAAATCTTATTTAATTATGCTTTTACTGGTGTATACAAATACATCGAATCTTACATGCGTGTAAATCTTTTTCTTTTGAAATAAAGTAACATTTGTAACTTTCTATAAGTATTTTTATTGGATCCATTATCATGTTTTTTTCAAGGACTGGTTTGAAAATATTTATTATCTTTGCCATTTCTCTATTATTTTTTTTTCCTCGGCGATTCGCACAGCATGTACACATGGTGTAGATTTTTTTTTTTGTCAAAGTTGATTTTTTTTTATTTATGTGGCATCTTTTGCAAAAGAAAAGAAAGTTTCCATTATAATACACTTTATTAATCAGCTTTTAAAAGCAGTAAACAAGCAGTTATCTGGTAAAAATATCTCGTTTTGAGTTCTTTCATTATGCTTACAAACTTGTTATATTTCAGCAATTAAGCAAATGACAGAAATATTGATATGTAGTTTCTAATATTAATGGTTAGAAATTACAAACGTGTACAGGAGAAAAGTAGTTCTGATACTATAAACACATTTTTTTTCATAAAAAGTTTATTAATACAAACATACTACTTTTAAGCTAAGCTTAAATTTTGTATGGATTTTAACTTTTAAAGCTGTGTCTCATTTCTTCCGTATTTAAAGGAAGAGTGGAACTTTTTTTTTCTTTTTTGATATTTTAAATTGTTTATAAATCTAATATCTTAACAATTACCATCAAATTGTCATGTTTCAAGTTGTTATACTGTAACTGTAAATATTGTACATGGTGGCACAAAGTATTTTGCGAGAAATACTTTTATGGAAGATGTGTCATTCTCCTACTCTTCCTTTTATACAAAGTTTACCGAGTTTACTCTTCAGTAAAAAAAGAAAAGAAAAAAACATTCAGGCATGCTATCTTCAACACTCCTCTCTCGCTTGAAACAATCGATTTGTTCTTAATCAATCCAGCAAAACAACTAAAACAACAGTTGGTAAAAAAGGAGATGATATATGATAATGATAATCTGGGTGCATTAAAATTTTAAAAGACAGTGTTTAGTACATACATTTATTACTGTACATTTTTGCTTTTGTTTGATATAATAAAAACAAATATGAAAAAAGTTCATAGACAGCAACTTAAATTTAGCATTGGCAAAAACTTACCGACAGATAAATATGATAGCAAAGTGATAATAGGGTTTAACATTTCAACAAAAACAACAAAAAAAGGAATAGTTGCAAATTTTATTCTACTGAACTTTAAAAAATTAAGAATGAAGAAAAAATTACCTGAAAATACACACAATTGATGTCATTGAAAGAGTAATTTTTTTTTAAATTTAAGATGATATAAAGGTATTTTTTTCTAATGATATTTTTTGAATTTATGGAGGGAAAACGCAAAATAGCTTTTGCATTTTTCATCCCATTTAGAGAGCACAGAAAGCTCCTAATAACGCCACTAAGCCACCCTAACAAATATTTGTTGGAGTTCGACATCCTCATTCGAATTCGTTCAAAGTGTGGAATTGTGTTCAAACGGACATTCAGCTTTATATATACAGATTAAGAAAAGATGGTGAATCAATATTCTTATGAAGAAGTAGTGAATTTTTGTATACACATTTAAGATATGCCAGCAATTGGAAAAGCAGATTATAAATTATTGAGAAAAAAATTAAATTTAGAGAAAGAAGCATAATATTTGCACGAAGCAATAATTTTTTCCTGTAGATAAAAAGTTTATTATAAAACATTATTTCAAGACACTTTACTCTTTGTCTGACATAAAGTTCCTCCATTAAAAATATAATAACAAAATGCATATTTATATTTTTGCTTTAGAATGCTTGTAAATGCAATATGATTAAATTAGAATAAGTTATTTTCAGTTTTTCTTATGATAATTTAGATTCGGAAAAAAGATTGTGTGTCGGTTTTTATTTATTTAGCTACTTGACTTTTGTAGTAACCTTGTTCTTTTGCATGGAATGCGGTGCCCTGGTGGTAAGGTCTCGGCTTCCGAAACGGAGGGTTTCAAGTTCAAGATCTGATTCCATCGAAGAACCGTCGTGTAAGCGGGTCTGGTGCACGTTAAATCCGTCGGGGCCAAACTTCTTTCCTCTGATGTTGTGTGGCAGTTTGGAGTAGGGGTGTCAGATCAGGTGTCGTCCTCCTTATCTGACAGTGATTTAAAATTACGAGGTCCATAGTAAAATAGTCTTAGTGTTGCTTTAAAACGGGGTGTTAATATAACTAAACTAAACTTGTTCTTTTGTACGGGACAGATACGCAGATTGACTTCCTCAAAATAGATTTTGTTAAAAATTTTATAAAAATCTGCAAATCAGGTGTAAAAATCACATACTTAATTTCATCAAAGGAATTTTGTTTTATCCTATTGAAAAACAAACATAATTTCTTTCGTATGTTCGTTTTTCAACATAATTCCTCTAGGATCTGAAACTTGGAAATCAATCAAATTCTTTGAAGATAACAATACTTTCTCTTTGAATGCGAGTAAAAAAGCCAGCTGAATTGCCACCCCAGTTATCTCCCCAAATTGTCTGTCTTTTTCGCAAACTCTCTAATAATCTTGTCATACCAGAGAATGCCTCGCAAGGCACTGGCACAAAATATTAAATTTTGGCGACAATTTAGCATTTTTTCTGAATCAGTCGTGTTATTCCAAGTGAATTTTTTGGCAATTAGCCCCTGGCATGCAGTTAACAGTATCCAAAAATAGAATTTGTATTTTAGACACGTTTTATTCAAACTGATTGAATCGAAATCATTGCGCTTTTGAATTACTACACTTACGCCGACACACAGTCAACCCTTTGTTGGTTTTCGTTCAAAATTTGATAGTTTTCTACACTATAGATGCTTTATCTGCGAACCAAATCTTATCTATCTAGCTCTCTTCATTTTGTAATTATCATGTTAACTTATATATTTGAATAGTCGTTCTGAACTTCCTCTGAACAGATTTTACTCACAGAGATCTGTAAATTTGGAATAAAAATCCTATACCAAATTTCAACCGTTTAACTCAAAACGTTTTTCTGTTTATTTCTTCTATTTGTTTATTAAAAAAAAAGCACTATGCAAAAAAGCACAAAAAGGTCTTTTTTCGAATTCCTTTACACGACCCTTTAAGACTCTTAACTCTAGTAATTAATTAATTACTCCTCTAATGTTTCGGAATAAGTGACAATTTTAGATTTGTCATTTCAGTCATAATAATGCAATAAAAATTGACAAACTTATAAATTAAAATGAAAACTTTCTCAAGTAATCTTAGTGAACTCGAGCTCAAAAGAATAATAAACCAACGGGAATGTCCTACCTCAAAGTTTGTCGTCTATTCTGTAATAAACTTATCATGCCAGAGAACGGCTTGCACGGCAATGGCAACAATAGTTACGAATTATAAACTTTTGACAAGAATTTAGCATTTTTATTAAATATATCGTGTCATCCTTCGCGAATCGCATCCTAACAGTAACTTAATCTAGCCTGTGAATGGTAACGGAGTCATTTTGACACTTTCTCTAAACTAAATCAAGATCTTGCGACTTCAGAAAAAAGGAAAGCCCTTTTATAGATATGCTGCTCTGGCTAAGATAATTTCAGGCCAGACACTATGCATGTACTATCTGCGATCTCGAAATCAGCCGGGGGGTTTCAAAATACTAAGTCAAAGAAAGCCACAGCTTTGCAATAAAAGACATTTGACAGAAGCAATTTGACTCCAAACTTCCGTCCATGCATTATGCAAGAGGGAACAATTTCATTCTTTGTCTCTGTTCTCTTTAGAATTTTGGTATCATTTCACTTTGGTTTACGGATTTTGCTGACATTTTTCAAGCAAAATAGTTTAATTTATATTAGAGAAAGTTTTGATTATCTCTCAAAGTAAATGCAAAAAGAAAGAAAAAAAGAAGAAAAAAAAAGGAAATATGAGCTTTTATAAACAGAAGGTTTGTTATTCTATGTTTGAATGGGTTGAAAAATGATTTATCATGTAAATCCGAATTTCACTTACATTTTTTTTTTTTTTTTTTTTTTTTTTTTTTTTTGTGTTTGTGTATACGTTTTGGTTTTTGTCCAAAAGCTTTTTAATAGATGACTTTGTTGCGACATAAATCGTAAATATTTTATTTAAAAGTAGCTAACGATTATTTTAATAATTTTAAATTTTATTTTGTAAATAGTTGTGAAATTCAGATTGGCAACAGTGATATTTTTGGAATCTTTAATTTGTTGTTTAAAAACGGTGCTAGAATTTTGAATGAAAATAAGTTGATGCAAATATGATAATATTATCTATAATGTAATAAGATTTAGTTTTATAGTAAGTTTGTCTGCATTTTATTTTTGTTCACGCACGAACACAACAACTTCCTCATAGATCTTATATAACTTAAATACACTACTACTGTTTTTTTTATCAAGCAATATATTAAAGAAACTTATTTTAAAAATTAAAATTTTAATTTAATAGTGTTTTTATTGCGGAAAAGCACATCTTTTCCACAATATATTCTCTCCTTTATTTCTCTCTATTATTAAATTATCTTTTACGTTACTTTATTTACAAGATATCATATTAGTATTTTCATGTAATCTACTTTATCATTATGTTTTGTTTTTCCATTAAAGTAATTTCTATTGATAAAAATGGAAAACCTCTCTTTAATTATAACAGTTGAAGGTGAATGCGATATTTAGCAATAATTATAGTAACCTGAATACAATAACACTTAGCCTACATACAGTAACTTTGTTTCTATAATTTTAAAAAAGGCCAATTTCTCTGAAATGTACATTACACGTTTATAATTAAAACTCTGTCTTTGAATTCTTGAAATTTTTTTTATAAAATTCAAAAACATAATGAACCTGAAATGAATATTCTAAAATAAGAGGCATGTAATGGTGTTTTAATAAAAGAAAACAGCTTATTTTTAATAAAATGGATCAACATTTCAAAACTGAATAATTTGTACTTTGTATTAGCCACATACCAACAATCAATTACTAAAAGATGCCATTTTAATCTATTGAATGCATTCACTAATATCATGCAAATAAAACAAATACTATAAGTATAAGAGATTGGCTATATATTCCCAATTAATACGTATATAGCTAATATCACTATTCCTAGGATGAAATCTGAATAATAATTGGTTAATATGGATTTTCACAAAACAAATTTGAAATAAAAATGCAATTTAATTCCTAAAAATTAATTTCTATAGATATTTATAAAATAGGAAAGGAGATATTTTTGATATAAAAGGTAATACTAGATCAACAACACAAAATGTTGGATACATGTGTATAAATCACATACCAGAAAATAATCACTAAAAATGTCATGTGTATAGCAACCAAAGGTTATTCACCGAAGATGCTAAATTAGTCTGTTAAAATAATTTGACAACGATATGTGGTTAAACTTAAATTTTTTCAAAGGCATGAATTTAAGTTAAACGTTTGTCAACAGTGCGCCATTAATACAGAAGTTTGGAAAAGAACTAAAACGTTTTGACACTCTTTGTCGATAAAAACTCATTTCATTGGATAAATAACCTTTCTTTATAATATCCAGAGACATGCCTAGCATTCAATACAGAAAAATTCGTATATTCTATTTCAGATAGTTGCAGGTATGTATTTCATTTGAAGGAACAAGGTTCAATTAAATTAACAGAATCATCATTAAAACATTTATAATAATTATATTTACAACACAATATGCTGAAAACCAGTAATAAGATATTGGTACACCGTTAAATGCAAACTAAATTTCTCTTTTTAATTACTGAGTAGTGTGTAAGTGCTGGAAGAAGTATTTTATCTTAATAAACATGCTATATAGAAAGCATTATTTGCAAATATTCACACGGGCAAGATCAACAGGTCATGCATCAACAATCATTCCAGCACGGATTTGCAAAATAAATAGATGATTTATGTCTTCATGGCACGTGGTAATTTTTTCTGAAACATTTGACCCACTTGAGGTTAATTTTGAAGGAATTAGACAAATTGGGTTATTCTGTAAGATTTCAAAAATCTACTATCGCTGCAAAGAAAATAAAATATTTAAGACATGTAATAAGGGAATTTAAACATGGGTGAGATGCAGGAAAGGTTATGGCGACTCGGAGATTAGCTACTCACTACAAAGAAGGGATTTATTGTTAAATTTAATGAGCTTTCTTAGAACCTATATTCCATATTATGTCAAGATTTCAGCTACATTCTCTGATTTTTGTCAGCAGCAAATTCATATAGTCCTGATTTCCTGGGAATTAAGAATCGCGCGGAACGGTTTGCCTTTGGGTTTTAATGCTAGAAGAAACCTCGCATACAATTGTGAATTTAAGATGTCGGAACTGGAAATGGCTTTGTGTCAAACTAATGATACTAGCCCAGGGCCAGATAGAATCACCTATAACATGCTTCGCCATTTGAATACCACTTCCCTTTCTAATCTGTTAGAGATATTCAACAGAATTTGGACTGAGCAGAAGTTCCCTTCACAATTGCGTGAAGCTATTATGATTCCAATTCTAAAACCTCTTAAGGATTCCTCCAACCCTCTGCATTGCAAGTCAAAAGCTCTGACGAGCTGCCTTTGCAAGACTTTTGAGAACATGGTTAATGCTCGACTTGTATACGAATTGGAAAAACAAAGATGCATTTCTCCGTTTCAGAGTGATTTCCGTAGAGGTAAATCTACTTTCAATAACTTCGTATTGCTGGAAACCAAGATACGCAATACATTTGTTAGAAGGAACCACATTGTCTCCATATTCTTCGATATTGAGAAAGCATATGAAAGTGCTTGGCGCTTTGGCATACTTTCAGCACTTTTTAACTGTGGTTTTAGGGGCAACCTGCCAATTTTTTTTGTCACATCGGACTTTTAGAGTTCGTTTAGCTAACTTTTATTCTGATCATTTTATTCAAACTGAGGGAGTTCGAAAGGGAAGTGTCCTCAGTGTCACACTCTTTATCCTTCATCTCAGTCAAATCCTTAATCATTTGCCTTCTTCTGTATCTTGTAGTTTGTCCGTGAATGATTCGCAGATATTTTATGAAGGTAGTAACATGAGCATAACTGAGAGGCAATTACAAATCGCCGTGAATAAATTTGTGTCATGGTGTAGTAGCAATGGATATACTACCTCTCCTGAAAAGAGTCGCTGTTTACATTACATTTTTGTAGGAAGAGAGGGATTCGTCCAGATTCGAATATTTGCATTAAGAATGTTTCTATTTCTGTTGTGAACGATATACGGTTTTTGGGAGTGATTTTCGATCATAAACTGACTTTCCTTCCCCATATCTTATACCTGAGGAAAAAGTGTGAGAAGTTCTTGAATATTTTGAAGGTACTATCCAGAACACCTTGGGGAGCTGATCGAATCTCCCTACTCCGTATTTACCAAACAGTAATTATCTCCCGATTAGATTACGGTTGTATGATATACGGTTCAGCTCGTGCGTCTGTTTTGCGGCATTTGGATACCATTCACCATTCTTCTTTAAGGATCTGCTCGGAGGCATTTCGAACCTCCCCGTTAGAGAGCCTGTATGCTATTTGTTACCAATTACCTCTTTATCTAAGACGAAAGAATTTATCTGCCCTTTATCATTTTCGAACAAATTCTCTTTCAGATCATCCTATTTCCCAAATAACTTTACCAGTTGGTCTTCGAAGACTCTATGATGTCCGCTCCTCTCACATTCTCCCATTCACTGAGAGGATCAAAGTAATTTTCCATGATTTAGATATTAATGATGTTTCCATAAAATCGCATGATTTTTCTTCCTTTCCACATTGGAATATTCCAAAATTTTCCTTTCTGAATCCCTTTTTGGGATTCTACAAAATTTCAACTGCTCCAGCTGTTATTCAACAGTAGTAACCCCCCCCCCCACACACACACACACTACCGATTCCGAGTTGAGTTGTTTTCCCTCCTGCTGCTAACTCCCTTTTCCCTCCCTGTTGAGTTGAGTTGTTTTGTTGTTTTTATTATGCTGCTCCCCCTTTCCTTCCCTCTTCTGTGTTGAGTTGTTTCCCACCTGCTTCATTCCCTAGAGTTGAGTTGATACTCTCCTTCTCTTATATGACATCATCTTGGAGTTGAGGGGTTTTAGAGCTGTCTTGAGGTTGAGTTGTATTATTTCTCGTCCACCATTAATATGGTGTCGCGAAGAGTTGAAGTGATTTAATGCTGATTGCAACTGTTTGGGAAAAGGTTGAGTTGTCCGTCTTCTGCATGACGTTTGCTTTCCGTGTTTCCATTGGTCGACAAGGGGGCACAACAGGTTATACCCAAGCAGCAAGAATAGTCGGTAATTGATTGGCCAAGCCTCGCATTGCTCGGCTACAGATCATACATTTTCCGCGATAGTCGCTTTTGGGTCGGGGCGATATCGGACACTGATCAATTTTTTTTCTATCGCCTCTAAAGGTCGCCTTTTCATCGGGGCGAGCTCTCACGGCGATTTTGTGAAAATGGCCATTTTAATGTAGTCGCCCCATACTCGCCCCGATGTCCTGAAAGTGGTCTTGCCTAGATGGCGCTATTTGAATATATTTTAGGAATTTCCCATGAATCATCTGGCTTGTTTTGGAATTTATTTAGCATTGTGAGTCGCCATTCCAAGCGTTTTGGTAAGTGCAATTTATTTATTATTCTATATTTGTAAATATTATAGAATTTATTCTAAATAGTGAATAAAAGAGGTTATTTTTAGTAAAGCCGTCAGAATTTGTTGATTACCTAAAACACGGAGTTGTATGTAATGTTATTAGCGTTAGGTGTAAGCGGAATAAAGCTTTAACTATCCACTGTTCATCTCTCTATTTCATTTAAGTGCTACAACTTTACTTTGTTAATTGAGCTATCGTCATTTCGTATTTTATTTCTTGTTAGATTTTTATTTCGCGTGTTCTCAAATTATTGCAGTTATTTTCCCCTTTTATTTACAATTTCGGTACAACCGAAGTTTAACCCACTGCTTGGCGCAATTTTTAAAAATCGCCAACTGGCCGACGCCGTGTTTTGCGAAATGTTCAAAAGCGAGGGTGTAATGTCCAATCATAGCGCATAATAAAGGTGAAAGATAATAGGTTTGCCAATCTGGAGGTTGCTAGCTTTGATACGTTATCTTGATTTGGCGAAGAAAGGTTAAAGTCCGGTTCAACCACAATTTCTTTCATTTTTGTTAACAACAATTTCAAATGAAAGAAATTTTTTAAAAGTATTAAATTACGTTCTTATGTTTTGGTATGGAAATAACATTTGTGTAATTATTTTTATTTTGACATGAGGCTAAAAAAAAATTCTTTAAAACTTGTGATTATGTAGGCTTTTTTGGAATAGTTTCTAATTATTTCATATTTCATAAAATAGTAACATAAATTTTACTCATATTAATTTGAATTATTTTTATTTTTCTCTATTATCGTAAACATTTTTCTAAAATTTGCCTACACAGTCCAATATCAGAATGAAAACATTGTGCTTATGAAGTTCCATAAGACTTTTGCTTGT
Organism: Argiope aurantia; assembly: GCA_026543865.1. Classification (NCBI taxonomy): domain Eukaryota; kingdom Metazoa; phylum Arthropoda; class Arachnida; order Araneae; family Araneidae; genus Argiope; species Argiope aurantia. The sequence goes on along the minus strand of JAPMOR010014585.1, from coordinate 341,333 downwards.
TAATTACACATCTCCAATTGCCAACAAATATTTTATTGTACTTTTAAAAGAAGTGAAAGCTCATTTATTATTATAGTTAAATATGTTTTTTAGGTTCATCAAATCTGGCCAAAAAGGGAGAACCTAAAGAAAAGTATATGTATAATATGTTATGTGCATTACTGGAAAAATATGAAATCCAACATTTAAAAAAATGCCTGGACATTGTGTAAAATCTGTAAAACTAGCTGGCAATGTATGAAACAATTCATATTTTCTAAGCATTCTATAGAATCCCAAATGGCAACCCAGAAAAGTATGAAATACATCTCCAAATCGATGAAATGGAAATTTTGTGCACTTTTTGTTCCAAAACTGAAAATGCAATTGAAGGTAAAATAAACTCTAAAATCAATTAAGAAGTACAAGCTAAAAATAATTTCTCAATGTTTCTTTGGAAACTACTGTGTGTATTCCTATTCCTGAAGTCAACAAGGCACAAAATTATTTGCACAATATATTGGCAGTTATAATGTATATGACAGAGTATGGTTTCTACCAACTTGGAACTTCAGAAAAAATCGAAAACAATTATATGCGAGATCTCAATTCACTTTGTGCCTTTAGAACTTTTAAAATTGAAAATATTCCAGACCACAAAATTCCTCACCAGTTAGTTGCAATTGCTCAGCCCAGTGGAAGCAGCCAAGGATTTATCAAATGTATGTGTTAAACAAAGTGCCAAAATATGAAATGTCTTTGCATGAAAGATGCAATGAAATGTATTTCCAAATGTCATTCAAGCCTACCACATTGCAACAAGTAGGTTAATTTTAATTTCTGTTTTTTTTATATGAAAACTTTTTTTTCCTGTATAAGAAAGGCATACATTTTGTTTTGTAAAACTTTAATTTTTCTTTATATATTTTGAATAAAATTTCTTTAATCACACCCTCATTATTTTTTCAGAATGACAATTCAAGTGATTTTAATTCTAGTTAGCTTAGTTAATTATCCTTTTCATTTACAATTTATTTCTTTTTCTTAAAATTTTCAAATGAAAGAAGTTTTAAAAAGTATTAAATAACATTCTTATATTTTGGTATTGCAATAACATTTGTGTAATTATTTTTATTTTGACACAAGGCTAAAAAAATGCTTAGCAGAATATATTTATTATAAAGTTCAAAAAAAAATCTTTAAAACTTGAGATTATGTAGGTATTTTTGAATACTCTTATATGAATAGTTTCTAATTGTTTCACATTACATAAAATAGTAACATAAATTTTATTCCCATTAGTTTGAGTTATTTTTATATTTCTCTATTATCCTAAACAGTTTATAAAATTTGCCTACACAGTCCAATATCAGAATGAAAACATTATCATGCTTATGAAGTTCTATAAGACTTTTACTTGTTAATGACATATCTCCAATTGTCAACAAATATTTTATTTGTATATTAAAAGAAATGAAAGCTCAATTATTATTATAATAGTTTTCTAGGTTCATCAAATCTGATCCAAAAGGAAAAAATGAATCAAAAGAAATGTTTATGTATAATTCTTTATATGTAGCTGATGATTAAGTTACATATAATATTTATGTAAATGTGTGTGGATTTTTAGAATCATCAAACTCTTCTTCAAATATTGTAAATAAAGTTTAAATAAATTTTGTGTAAGAATGACTTTGTGACAATATTTTTTCTTGAAAATCAGTTTCTGGATGCTGCTTGGCTGTACAAGTCATTACAGAAAATTCAGTCAAAAATTTGAAGCAAATTGTTATTTTACTTTGTATTTGTAGAATATTATTTAACGAAGGTTTTTGTAAATAAATTGTTTTGCATAATTGTTTTCCTTTTCTCTAAAAATAAAAAGTGGAAAATAATAGTTTTCTTTTCTTTTCTTTTCTTTTTTTTTAATATTTGCCTAAAGAAATTTTATATGATTGAAAGTAATGTTTATATTTTTGGATATGGAATTTTTGTGAAATATTCAGAGTTAATCATACATCAAATTTATTTCTTGTTACCAAACTATCATAGGTAAAAAAAAGGTTAGAAATTTGAAGTAAATTATTAATTTGTACTTGTAAAATGTTGTCTATTAGACATTAGCTAACTCTTAACATTTATAATGAGGTATAAAATTTCTACAGCATGAAATAACTTTGTAAGTTAATAGTAAATAAAAGAGATTTCGTATAAGTGAAAGAAATGTTGCATTTTTGAGTATGAAATTTATGTGAAATATATTTTTGAAATATTTTGATAATGACATATCTCCAATTTCAAATTTGGTTCTTGTGAAACATAACAAAAGCAAACTAATTATGGATCAAGAAAATATTAGAAATTTGAAGTAAGTTATTTAATTTGTGATTGTAAATTGTTGTCTATTGAAGATTAGCTAACACTAACACTAACATTTATAATGAGGTATAAAATTAATGCAATATGAAGTAACTTGGTAAATTAATAGTAAATAAAATTCCCTGTAATGGAAAGAAGGGTTGCATTTTTGAGTATGGAATTTTTGTGAATTATTCAGACTTAATATTAAACAAATTTGGTTTTTGTGCCACAAAACCAAACAACTAAACATAGATCAAGAAAATATTGGAAGAATATTATTAATTCGTGATTGTAAAATGTTATCTGTTGGACATTAGCTAACACTAACATTTATGAGATATAAAATTTCTGCAACATGAAGTAACTTTGTAAGTTACTTCATGTAAGTTACTAAATATAAGGAATGTAAGTTACTAAATATAAGGAATTTCTTACAATTGAAAGAAGTGTTTCATTTTTGTGTATGGAATTTTTGTGAAATATTCAGTGTTAATCTAAGATCAAGTTTGGTTCTTGTGCTATAAAACCAAACCAAACTAATCATAAATTTAAAAAAAATAGATATTTCAAGTAAATTATTAATTTATGCTTGTAAAATGTTGTCTATTGGACATTAGCTAACACTAACAAGGGATAAAATTTCTACATGAAGTAACTTTGTAAGTTAATTGTAAATAGAATCAGTAAAATTGAAAGGAGTGTTGCATTTTTATGCATGGAATTTTTGTGAAATTTCCAGAGTTTAACAAAGATCAAATTTGGTTATTTTGTCACAAACCCAACCCTCACTAAACATAAATCATGAAAATATTAGAAATTTGAAGTGTGCTTATAAAAAAAAAGTTGTCTGTTGAAGAAACATATAATAGGAATTATATAATTTAGTGTTTTACACAATTTTTAACAAATGCATTAAAAAGGAGGGGGGGGGGGTGTTCAAAATACATTAAAATAGGAATTTGTGTTGTTAGAAGTTTATGTTATTACTTTTTAGTAATTCTTGGTTTATAGCTCACATTAAGCAATATAAAAGTGTGTATAGTAAAGAAAATATTTTTTAATAAGAATTATATATTTTTCTGTCTTGAATTGTTATGAAATAACTTTTATAAATAGATGATATAGGCAATATTAGAAATTTAAAATTAGATGCATTATATATATCAGTAAAATTATACTGGTTGATTATAAAATTGAAACTATGTTTATGTTAACATTTCTTCCCATAATAAAAATAATTAGTAATTAAACAATGAAAATAAATAGGATATATAATTAAAGGCAATAAATCTTCTATATAGATGTGCTGGTGATCAAATTTGAAATTATCTCAAATAATTTTAACATTTGTTTATTTTTCTTAAAGAGTAGTAAAAATAGATATTGCTTAAAAATTTTATAGGGTAAGATTGTGGTAAAATATATGCTATAATAATAGTTAAAAAAGTTGAAGTAAGGTTAAAATCATGAAAAATGTCATTCTATCAAAAGCAAGTGCTTTATGGAATTTTAAATTTATAAAAATAAATAGCAAACAAAATTATTCAAAGGTAAAAAAGAAAAGTAAACTACTCAAAATGATTCGTATTTTCAGTCGTTTGATAAAATTTTGAAAGTATTATAGTTCTAAATATTATGACACTAATGTATACAGTTTGAGAAAACTGAATAACCAATTAACTAATATTTAAATTTGACGCCGGAAAGTACTCAGTAACAACTCGCCTAATGATTGGTATTGGGTCGCCCATTAATAAAACACATGGGGAAATGATTGGTATTGGGTCGCCCATTGATAAAACACATCGAAAAATGCTTGGTATAAAGTCGCCCGTGGTATTTACACGTCGGAAAAACATCGGCAATATCGTCGGAAACACGCCGGGACGATCATCGCGCGGTGTCTTGCCGGGGGACATGAACAAGGTCGGGGCGAGATCGGAGGCGATCTCGCCCCAACCTCGCGGGTTCTGTGGGGCGATGTTCGGCCAATGGTTGGCCAACGATCTTTTGCTGCTTGGGTACTTAGTGTGACGTTCTCGCAGGGATCGAAATTGGAATTTTCTGATTGGCTCTTTTAGTAAATAAAAGTGAACTGAGTGTTCCGTTATCTCTCTTTTGGGCTACTCGTCCTCTCCTACGGTATACCATTTCATTTCGGATCTTTGTCCGTGCTGCATTGTTTCAATTTGTGTTCCTCTGTTGCTGAGCTTATCTGAAGCTTATCTGAGCTTGCCGAAAGATGTCCTTCGTTAATGCGCATAGAAGTACAAAACGCAAGAATGAGCAACATGAGCAAGTGGTTAAAAAAAGATGTAATAACGACCGAACGGAGCAAGAAATTTCTTTAAGTAAGTTATCAAAAAATATGGTTCATCTCGGTGATGTTTGTTGTGGTGAATACATTTCTAAAGGAAACCAGAGTTCACATTCGAGTGTATGTAGCAGATGACAATGGTTTCCTCCATCCTACGAAAGAAGGAGTGTCTTTGAAGCCTGAAGTATGGAGTTCTGTTCTGTCTACACTTTGCACTTTTCCTGCACTTTTGGATCCCGATGCCGTGGCTGTTGTGAAGAAAGATGTGTGCATTTTCAATCACAGTGCCAACTCTCAAATGTGTATTAGTTTACAGAGACTTTTTCAGAGAAAGGACAATTCATTTCATCTGGTACCAGAAAGAGTAATCATTAGAGGAGTTCAAATTCAACACTATTGGATTCACAGAATCGAATTTTCAATTGTGTTAAATCTAGTCTCATAGAATACACACTCAGAGAACGTGTCATTTTTGAAATTCAGAAGTATCCATATGATGAAAAATTAGATGACTGGGATGCTGATACTCCACAAGGTTATGATGAACTGGTAACTTCTTTATGTAAGTGTTTGTTGGACTCTATTTCACAAAATATATCTGTTCTTTCAAAAACCGAATGTATTGACTGTAAGCAAGGGTTTATATTTAATATGGATGTTCATGACTGTGTGTCATTTAGTAAGAAACAGAATTTTGATGCTTATTTTGTAAAAGCATTGTATAATGTTGAATGGGATGTGTTAGCTGCTAAGTTTGTAAAACTGAATATTAAAAAGGCTTATTTGCAATGATTTCAGTATGACTTATTTACTGAAATGGATATTGTAAAATTCTTTTCGAAAATCGAAGTGTTGTTTTTAAATGAAACTGTGGATGTATCTTTATCATGTTTTGAGTTTTAAAGTCTTATAATAAAATTTATTTATTTCCTCTAATTTGTTTGTTTTTTATCTTATTCTTTATCTTTTATATACATATTTTTTTATACAAAAGTATATAAAGGCTTTGTAAATCTTATGTTATCTCATTGGTTATTTCTGTATGTAACAAAAGACCTATTTTTATTTTATTTAAGTTTTTTATGAACTAAAAAATGTCAGGAAACTCACTTGAAAAATTTTATAAAAATCCTGAGCATCCAGCAAGTTTTACAGGCTTAAATGCTTTGTGAAGGGCTCTAGGAAACAGTGTAAAGACTAAACACATTAAAAAATGGTTAAAGACTAAAGGGTCTTACACTCAACATAAGACAGCAAGACGAAATTTTAAAAGGAATAGAGTTATAGTAGGAGGAATAGATGAACAGTTTCAAGCTGATTTGTTAGACGTGCAGTCTCTAAGTAAATATAATAAAGGATATAAATATTTGTTGACATGTATAGACGTGTTTCCAAAATATGCTTGGGCAAAACCCTTGAAAGATAAAACAGGTCAAAGCATTTTAAATGGCTTTCAGAAAATATTCAAAGAACGTACTCCTCAATTACTACAAACGGATAAAGGAACAGAATTCAAAAACAGATTAGTCCAAAATTATTTAAAGAAAATGAATGTACACTTTTTTACGACAAATAATGAAACGAAAGCTAGTATAGTCGAACGCTTTCATAGAACTCTAATGTCAAAATTGACGAGATATTTTACAGAATATAACACTCAAAAGTACATAGACGTGATTCAAAAATTAATATCTTGTTACAATCATACTTGGCATCGAAGTATCAAAATGGAACCATCTTCAGTAAATATTGACAACCAAGCCGAAGTTTGGCAAAATTTGTATGGCAATCTTTCCAAACAAAAATCAGAAAAACCTTCTTTTAAAGTAGGCGATACGTTCGTATCAGTAAGTGGAACGGAAAATTTGAAAAAGGATATGAAAATAATTGGTCTAGAGAAGTATTTACTATTTACAAGATTCTTTCAAGAATACCGAATGTTTATAAATTGAAGGATTTTAAAATAATGTCATAGAAGGCACATTTTACGAAAGAGAAATGCAAAAGGTTAATGATTCTGGTTATTATCATGTAGAAAAAGTGTTTAAGAAAAAAAGTAAAAATGGAAAAATGGAATATTTTGTAAAATTTCTGGGTTATCCAGAAGAATTCAATTCGTGGGTGAGTGAAGTGAAAATGCTATAAATAGTGAGATTCGTTAAGAAAAATCTATTCACTGTAAAACAAAATGTCATTCTATCTGAAGCTTCCTTCTAATAGCTCCTTACATTATTTTCCCAATAATAAAATTTCAAGTTTTGTAACTCAACTCCCAACTTCCATATCATTAGAAGAAAAATGGGAAGTTGGATTAGCCGAAATAATTTACCCCCATACATGGTATAATATAAACGAGAAGAACAATATATTTGGTTTTGATTTAGGAGATGGAAAATTAATTACCAGAAAAATTCCGCCAGGTTCCTATGAAACCGTTCCAGACGTTTTAATAGCAATGATACTGCCTTCACACGAAGGTAAAATCAGTTTTAAATTCAATGCTAACAACAAATGAGTAAAAATAAATCAAAAGTTATCTTACAAGCAGGTTTGTGTGATCTTTTAGGTTTCTATCCTCATGTTGTTGAGGGAGTTGAAGAAAGCTCGTTCGTAGTTGATCCGCACGCAGCATTCCCAGTATTTTATGTATACTGTTTTATGTATACCCTTCTAAGAGTTGTGAAAAATTCCGGAAAAGACGAAGACGTTATTAGAGCTCATTATGACAGACCTCATTATGTGCCCGTAATCAGACAGTCCTTTCAAACTATTGAAATGGAACTTCGTCTTAATTCAGGTACTTTGGTTCCATTTGAAAGGGGAAAAGTGATTATCGTTTTGCATTTTCGAATGCAACAAATCCTATAAATAGGAGGGATTTCTTAGTGTTAAAAGTTATTTCAATATTTTGATACGAAAGATGAGTTGTATTACAAAAGTGCCGTATACTTGCTGTCCAACGAAATTCCAAGAACATTATTCTAATCACAATGGCTATGAAATTCCATATTATGAGGGAGTGTCTTTTCAAAAAGGGTATGAATTAGGTGGTATATTTCGCCGTTGGTTTCGAGCGGCATTGCCGTTTCTAGTAAAAGAAGGAAAAGCAATTGGGAAAGAAGCTCTCATCACAGGAACGAATGTGGTAAACGACGTTGTTTCTGGGGAAGATATCAAAATCTCTGCCAAGAAAAGAAGTAAAGCTGGCTCGAAAGGCTATTGGTCAAATACAGTCGATGATAGGAAAAGGAAAACATAAAAGGAAACGAAAACAGCAGAAAATAGTCATTTCACCTAAGGTACGAAAGAGGAGAGGTCGATACATCTTTGATTCATAATGACATACATTTTGAAAGGATCCCCAGAATGTGTCAAATCGGAACTGGAACTTTCTCATTTACCTCCTACTCAAACAGCAGTAGAAAATGGTCAATGGGTAGAATTCCATCCCTTATCCAATGTATTCGATCGAGGACCTGTAGAATTTCACATTTCTGGAAGTGGAGAAGAGTATCTCGATTTGAGTCAAACCTAGCTTTATTTAAAGCAAAAATTTTGAAAGCAGATGGTTCACCTATTCTAAAAGAAACTAAGATTGATTCTGATTCATCTACATCAAGAGAATCTACGTCAACAAAAACTAATATTGGCCCTGTTAATTTATTTCTTCATTCAATCTTCAGTCAAGTAGACGTTTCCTTAAATGATCGCCTTGTGTCTAACTCTAGCAATACATATCCTTATCGATCTTATATTGAGACGTTATTGAATCATGGCTGCGACAGTAAGTCTTCTCAGTTTACATCTGAAATGTTTTACAGCGATAATGATGATAGTCTGAAAAAGCGATCAAAATTTTTTGAATCGAGTGCTACAGTGGGTATGATCGGAGGATTACACAGTGATCTGTTTCATCAAGAAAGACTATTATTGAACTTGGTGGATGTGAAAATTAAATTGATTCGAAGTAAACCCGAGTTCTGCTTGCAAGGAGATGGATAGAAAGTTGTCTTGGAAAAAATCAATTTGTTAGTTCGAAAAGTTCGTGTCAGTCCTGGTGTTATATTAGGTCACGTAAAGGCTTTAGAGAAAGAAACAGCAAAATATCCTATTAATAGTGTGCTTTGCAAAGTATATTCTATTCCTCAGGGAAGTATCTCGATGGTGCAAGACAATATTTTCGTAGGACAGATGCCTAAAAGAATCATTATCGGTTGTGTGGAAAATGATACTTTTCATGGAAAATCCCCTTTCGAGTTCAAGCATTTTGACATGAATTTTATAGGAATTTATGTAGATGGCCAGCCAGTCCCACATAACCCTTTCAAGTTGAATTTTGATAAAAATGATTATATCAGAGGTTATAATAACATGTTTTCTGGAACTGATAAATTTGGTCAAGACCAAGGATTATTTCTATCTAGAGAGGGTTATATAAAGAGAAATACATTGTTTGTTTTTAATTTATCACCGGACCTTTGTAATGGTGATCATTTAAATCTCATTAAGCATAGCAATTTGAGATTGGAAATTAAATTTTCAAAAGCGCTTTTGCAAACCATCTGTGTATTAATTCATGCCGAGTTCGACAACGTAATAGAAATAAACAAAACGAGGAATATTTTATATCTTTGGAAAAAGAAAATGAATGGAAATCAGATACATTATATTTTATCAAAAGATCCTCATACTTCACCATTTTTTCGTGGTGTATTTGCATTCGACACTATTCCGATCTTGAAAGAAAAGTCTGCTATTGTTGTGAATACCGACACGTCATCTGAGCCAGGATCCCATTGGTTAGACTTTTACCTGGAATCTGGCAATCTTGAATTTTTTTATTCTTATGGAAATCCGCCTGAATTTTATGGTCGACTGTATCACGATTTCGTTTCCCATTATTCCTCTGTTTTCTGGAATTCGACACCGATGCAAAGTTTTACGTCTAATGTTTGTGGAGCCTATTGCATTTATTTTATTTTTAAACGATGTCAAGGAAAATCTTTGTATTCCATTGTAAGCAATTTATCTGAATGTCAGAAAAATGATTTTCGAATGTACCAATTTGTGAAAAAACGATATGGTGCAAGAATGATTTTTAAACAGTAAATAAATAGCTTTATTAAAGATTTTTGTTTGTTATTTCATTCATTTTTTTAGTATAAATACAACCACTCATAAGGTTTTCAGTTAGTAATCATGGATTCATTACGTCTGCGTCACCCGTGCATCTTTCTTGTCGGTGGCGCAATAGGATGTGGAAAGACTCACCTAGTAAAGAAATTAATCGATATTTTGATGATACATCCTTTCCCCTCTAAAATAATTTGGTGTTATGGGGCTTATCAAAACCTTTACAAAGAAATGAAAAATGTCGAATTTCACGAAGGACTGCCTTCTAATATCAATAGTATTTCGATTGCTTTAATTGTGATCGATGATCTAATGTCAGAACTTTCCAGTAATAATAAATTAAGCAAACTTTTCACCAAGGGGAGCCATCATCGTAATTTAACTATCATTTTTATAGTTCGAAATATATTTCACAAAGGTAAAGAAATGCGAGATATTTCACTGAATGTATATATATATATATATGTATGTATGTGTGTGTGTGTGTGTGTGTGTGTGTGTGTATGTATGTATGTATGTATAT
>JAPMOR010014585.1:302447-330620 GCA_026543865.1 Argiope aurantia | reverse complement strand
CCCGCTTATTAAAAACACAAAGCTAACGGTAATTTAGGTAAAAATTGTAAGCTCCCAGCGCCACCTATTGAGTGATATGTTATGCAAGGAAAGTTCTATTTTTTATTTAAACCAAAGGATTAATCCCAAACCATACCTTGTTTAATTAAAAAATTAACATTACAGTAATTTTTAGGAAATTCATTTTTAATTAAATTATTAATGAGGTTGTTTGATGCTTCAATATAGGAATTATATATTGCAAACCCTTTTAATCCTGTTAACTTGTGAGAAAATTAGATTTTTGAAAATTTTAGAGTTTAGATTGGAATGGTAGTTACATAGTTTTGTTATTTTGAAGTTGAATTCATCCCTAATTCAAGTTGAATTACCTCTTTCGCGGATTCCTCAGATGAATCCATTTTGAAAAGTTCACACAATAGTGCTAAAGGATTTCAACGAAAATGAAATGGTACACAGTAGGAGAGGACGAGTAACCCAAAAGAGAGATAACGGAACACTCAGTTCACTTTTATTTACTAAAAGATCCAATCAGAAAATTCCAATTTCGATCGTTGAGAGAACGTCACACTAAGTATAACCTGTTGTGCCCCCTTGTCGACCAATAAGAACACGGAAAGCAAACGTCATGCAGAAGACGGACAACTCAACCTTTTCCCAAACAGTTGCAATCAGCATTAAATCACTTCAACTCTTTGCGTCACCATATTACCATGCATATCCCCATGCAAGTACTACCATGTTCAGAAATGCACACAGCCTGTTGTAACACACATACGCTAAAGTGACATCATTGACTGTCACGTAGATGATCGCAGGTTCGAATCGAGCCTCGGATGTTTTGAAATTTTGTCAAGTCTGCGCATCGGAATCATGCAAAGTAAGTTCAATTAAAAAATTGTTCATTAGATAATCAAATTAATTAAAATAATTATACCGTAATGAAGGACTTCAAATTAATGACGATTTGCAGAAATCGAGGTTGGACTGCAGAACTTACGTCATTCTCCACCCTCCCCTTCAGTTTATAACAACCCACGTGGAGGATGAGAAATAATACAACTCAACTTCAAAACAGCTCTAAAACCCCTCAACTCCAAGATGACGTCTTATAGGAGAAGGAGGTTATCAACTCAACTCTAGGGAATGAAGCAGGAGAGAAACAACTCAACACATAAGAGGGAAAGAAAGGGGAAGCAGCAGGAGGAAACAACTCAACTCAATGAGGAGGGAATTGGATTAGCAGCAGGAGGGAAAACAACTGAACTCGGAATCGGTAGTGGGGGGTTTACTACTTTCAATAGCTATTTAACTATCATCGCTTTCAGTATTCTTCATTTACACCAATATTCGCTGATAGTTCCAAATCAGTTGATCATGTTGGTTGTGGCATTGTTCTCCCATCTAGTGTTCTGAGCTATCGTATACATAAGTACTCTTCTGTACTTACTGCTGAGCTATTGGCTATTTTTTATGCTCTCCAGGAAATTTCCACGTTGGCTCACCGAAATTTTATCATTTATACCGATAGCATGAGTGCATTAGAAACTCTTTCTCACTACCACCATAAGATGCCCCCGATTGCTAACAGAATTCTGTTTACTTTGTGTCTTCTGAAAATCGACGGTTGTAATGTCATTTTTAGTCGGGTGCCAAGTCATGTTGGTATCTCTGGGAATGAGATGGCGGATTCTTTAGCTAAATCTGCACCCTCTTTCCTAAAACAAGAACTTCCATACTGTGATGTTAAGAAATCATTGGCGTGTCGTCTTCTATTTGCTTGGCAAGAAACGTGGGATCTATTGACCCACAATAAATTGCACTCTGTCATGCCGTCCATTGCTATGTGGCCAACTCTTCCTATACGTGAGGTAGATGCCAAGATAACACGCCTCCGTATAGCACATACGCGCTGTACTCACTGATCTTTGGCGAAAGGGCACCAATGTGTCAGACGTGTCATATTGATTTAAATATTAAGCATATTTTAATTGAATTCTCTGCTTACCATTCCCTTCGTGTCAGCTTTCTCAATAGATCATCCGTAACTCTCACCGACTTGATGGAGGAGAAATACCACCCAAATATCTTTCGATTTTTAAAAGCTATTCACCTTTTTACTCGCATCTAGCTGCTTTTCAACCTTTTAATGTCTGTTAGTGCTTCATTATGGAGTTATATCATTTACCTCACACTTTTACTTTTTTCAAAATTATTTTCTTTCTGTGACTCAGAGATTTTAAAATTGTATTAGTTTTTTGCTACCTCGCTTATATTTTGTGCATTTTATTTTAGTTGGTATTAATTTATAAGTCATTTAGTCATTTATTGGGTTCATATTAATGTGCTCTTAAATTAAACCATATGAATGGCGCAGGTATGGCGTCACATAGCTCTTGTGCCAGTAAACCCTACATACCTACCTACCGTTCTCAGATTTGACTAAGAAACATAAATCGAATGTTGTCTCTTGAGAGCAAGTGGAGAAAGCTTCACTTTACAAATTGAAGGAATTTTTATATGAAATAACTGATTTAGCCACTTCTGATACCAATCTACCTATTCAAGTGTATTATGACGCATCAGATAATAAAGTAGAAAGATGTCTAATTCAACAAGATGCTAAAGAAAATTATAAACCGATTGCTTTTGCTAGTCAGAGGTTAAACTCCACTTAAATTTATTGGCTAGTGTTGTAAAAGATACATAAACAGGGTTATTTGGGTTGAACAAATTTGAAACATGAATCTATAGGGCTAGAGTCGAAATGTTTTACCGTCGATTTTTTTTTTTTTTTTTTTTTTTAAATAATCACACCATACCAAATGTCTTAAATTAACCATTTTGGTTCTGTCATTGCAAAGATGGGATAATTTTATTACACATAAGCCAGGTATACAGCATAGAAGTGCTGATGCTATATCGAGATAAAATTAAGAATTCTATTAATTGTTTTTTATTTGTTGTATTAAGGCATTGTGGGAATACTGTCAAAGAGACGTTTTTTCGTGTGTAAGTAACTACAATATCTGGACAATCCAAACCAAATCCAGACCAAAGGATTATGGTCCGTTTCAATTACAAATTTCTGTCCATCTAAATAGTATTTTATTTTAGTTCCCGGTTTCATTTTAAATCTATCTAACAAACAATTACAAATTTCTGTCCATCTAAATAGTATTTTATTTTAGTTCCCGGTTTCATTTTAAATCTATCTAACAAAACTTCCTTTACGTTGCCATAATCCTGCATTTTTTCTTCTGGCTCTCTAATGATAATTTGTGCTAGATCCAATGATAAAAGTGAAATAAGTTGAGACACCAATTCTGTTTCCTCCAGTTCTGCCATGCGAGCTTGGCGCTCAAATAAGGCCAGATAAAAAGAAATATCTGACTTGTGCATCAAATTTTTGCCTAAGATTTTTTAGACCAGGGCGGTGTTTATTATTTTCGCTTCGATTTGAAGTTACACTAATTGTTTCCGCGGCACTAGTTATTCTCAATTTCTCTAATTCGAACGCCCTTTCTTCAGCTTTTCTGGTCCTATCTTCCGCAGTCTCGCGTTCCTGAACTATAACTTCCAATTGATTTTTAACAAATTCTTCTTCAAAATCTGGGGAACTCTTAATGTTTCCTCATATGTTTACTACTCTATAAGCAGAGGTAATTTCGATCCCTAATTCCTGAACTAACGTGGTCAAATCTACTTTCCTAAATTTCGCTAAGAAAGCCATTTGCTTGATTTTTTTTTTTTTTTTTTTTGAAATAAGGGATTTAACAGTTGTATATGAAACTAGATATGCACTCACAATTTCAAAACAAAACAAAAAAAATTTTACATTAACTGCACACTTAAATTTACTTTCTATTCAACTAGATAAAAATACATAGCACAATTCAAAACTACAAATCAGTGTCACTTTTCCTAATTTGCATGATAATATTCTACTATTAATTTCAATTCAGTTATATACAATAAGAATTCCTGAATAAAGTTTTACTTAAATTGATAATACTATCACTGACAAAATTACTCTTAGCCTCGTGAACTTTTGAACTTAATACTTAAATACACAGTACAATCTACCAATTTTACAAAGCACAGCAATCAGAAAACAAATTCAAAATTAATCTAAAAATTTAAATTTAGCTGTTAAATTTAATAACAATGGACTGCAAAACAAAAGTAATAAAAGGAATCTATTTATGTATATATATATCTATTTTTAGAAATAAATTTTCACTATATTTTTCAAAACTTTTCTCTGACAGTAGAAAATAAACAAGCTTACCGTTTGGTCGACTGCTCATTGTTTTACTGTTTTCCAGGCTGGTTCTTTAGAAAGAGCTGTGCAATCTATTCTGGTCGTTTCCACACAGTTCACTGCTCGGCGTCTCACTGGTCTCTGGAGTCGAATCTTTAGAAAAGTGGAAGGGTCTAGTCTTCCACGAAGTACACTGACGAAGGCCCTTTATAGATTTTTAGGACTAGAAAACTTCGGGTCCAACTTAGACGTTGTAGCAAATTTTCTCAGGCTAGAAATAAATCTTCTGACTCCATACGCAAGTCCAGATATCAAATAATAAATTACTGCGCAAAGTTCTTAACCTTCCAACTTAGACATTGTAGAAAATTTTCTCATGCTAGAAATAAATCTTCTGAGCCCAAAACGCAATTCCAGTTATCAAATGATACATTACTGCACAAAGTTCATCCCACCGCTGCCACCAATTTTATATAAGGCTGTAATGTCTTGATTTAGACTGATCAAATAACGAAGCAGAATTTCCAGACAATTCTTTATTTTACAGGCCTATATATACAAAAGAACAACTTGTTCTAATCTTGGTTAAATAAATAGTTATTTACACCTGTAGTAGGAGACACAACAGTCGAAGTCGAAGGTTTATCTTGAAACTCAGTTCTCCATCAATACGGAGAAACAACACCACAGGGAACTAACAGGTTGTTAGTCAACACGACCACTCCAGGGGTAGTTCTCGGATTCCGAACTCGTGGACATAGTCCAACAGTCTCCTGCAATTCGTTTCTTTTCCTCTCCCTAGAAAAAAAAATCTCCGCATTTTATTTCGGCGACAATCACCACCTCTTAATTTAAATTGGTCATTTGAGCTCTCTTTCGAGGCTCAGCAATATGCTCCCTCAGCGGCGCCAGCCGGTCGTGGAAAAGATCCTTTTAATGATTCACCTTTCATAACTGACTATTCTGGAACATGGAGTTATCATAATCCTTTCACAATGAGAAACATTTAGCATCCAGATGTTTGAACACCTCTTTCTCTTTGAAGATACTCTCAATATCTCTTGGGCGGGGAATTCCCACATGTGGTCCATAATGAACAGGTGCGAGACCACCCAGGTGAAAAGATCCACCATCTGGCTATCTCGAGGGATTTAGTAATTAGCTAGCTGGCTGTAAATGTCTTATCAGTACTGGGAAACAGGGAATGTTACAATATGAAAAGAATAAAGCAGAAAATTATTATAATAAATTTCTGAAATAAAATCCCTCGTTTCAGAAAAATAACAGTAATAAACAATCGTTATTTGTAGATTGTAAAGAAGAAGGATAGATGATAAATTTCTACCCCTTCTCTCAACAAAAACATTCAGATTTTGTATCAAAATTTTTTAGTAGTTTCAATAATTCTGTTTTAGTCTGAGAATAAAAAAATATTTATATGTGTTTAGGCATAATTAAACGATTTTCTCCCCTTTTATCAAGATATGATATTCTCGTAAATTTTATAATAAATAATGTTTTTGATTAATATTACTTAACGTTTTTCAATACTTCTTTTATTAAATTTATCGAACTGTTTTAACATTTTATTTTATTTTCCTGTAAGTGATACACTAGTTTAAATTCATAAAACAATGCTTACAAGATATGGCAAAAATTTATATCGTAATGTGGTATATTTCTAAAGTACATATTGCGAAAAATATAAGAATTATCAAAACGTTTACTATTCAAAACATAAAAATATCAAAAAATAAATAAATAAATAAAAGTTCTCCAGTTAATTTAGCAATGAAATACATGAACACAGAATACTTTTGAGACATAACAAAATTTTCATGGATTTAAAATGAAAAATTTATTAAGGTTGACAAATCTTTTATAATTTTTTAAAACAATTTATTGCATTACCGTGCCTTATTACACTTTCTCTAAAAAGCATATTTATTTTTTACACTTATCATATAATCAAATTAATCTTTTTGTACATAATATGCATATTAAGAATTACATTATAATACTGTAGCATATTATAATACATCATAGTTTGACCATGAAATCAATCATGAAGGGAAAAAAATGTCCAACATTCCTAATTATTTTTTGGTTTCTCAGTATTATATGCTGATTGATGCCAATATGTTTATTTATCCTCGTCCCCTTGAACTGGCAGTAAAAAATCTGGCAACTGTTTGCTTAACCTATTTATACTTTGTCGTAATCTGGCTGTCATTATCATGTGTAAGAGAAAACAATAAAATTTAATATTCTAAAGTAGATCTGTGGAATGTTATTTTATTAAAGCTAGTATATTGTCAATTCTTAAATTGTATATTATTTATGGTCTGGCCCTATACTAAGGAATACTTGTATGATTTAGTATATGGTTTACATTTATGCTGAGAAATCATAAGAATTCAAATAAAAAATTTGGTCTACAGGCCATCTCATCAAATATATGATGAATTTTTATCTCAATTATAGCAATTATAGTCTTTTAATTTAATTAGAATTAAACCTCTATAATCATATGAAACATACATAAGATATAAATATCATATGAACACATAAAGTCTAACCGACAGAAATATCAAACAGAAAAGAATATTCAAATTCTTAAATATAAAAATCAATGTAAAGTTTAGAATAATTAGAATTAGGGTATAATTAATTTACCACTCATAAGAATATATTTTAATTGATACTATTGACCAATTTAATAATCAAAACACATACACACACACACACACACAAATCATCAAATATGCCACACTTGCCTTTTGACATGAGTATTTATCTTTATGTAGTAGAATTTCAACAATATTTCACTATTATTATTTGTCACAATTCTAAAAAGATGAAGACAAAAAATAATATTGTATTTATTAATTACCATGCAATTTCAGGATGATCACAAATTTTGCATTTCTTGATAGTCATTACAGATTTTAAAATTTTACAAAATTTGCTTTTATAATTGTGACGTCATATCAAATGTAACCAATAAGGAAGAGAGGGAGTTAATTGAAAACAGATGTAGAAAACAATATATCACTAATTTCATCTCAATTATTAATTTTTGTACTTTCTTATAATAAAAAAGATGATTGCAGAGAAAGATCAAAATGGCTTTCTAGCTTAAAATTTAAAAGTCAATTTATTCTAAATTTAAAAAAATTTGTTCCAAATGTAAAACCTTTTATATTTTAAGAAAGTAAATTCCATCAAATGCTCAACAAATATTGATAAAAATTAATAAAATAAAAAGAAGAAATACCTGTTGAAATTCAAAAAATACATATCTTATTCTCTATTTTATGAAATATTCTGTTTGCAGTTCTGTTTTTAAAAAAATCTCTTAAAAAAGGATGAAAATATATTCTTATGAGAATAAAAGAAAAAAATGAGAAAATATATTCCTTTTAGAATAAAAAAATTCAATTAATGGTAATTGTGCATTAAGCACATGGGATTGACGAACTTTACTGCATACCAATGGTGAGCATAGTCAAGAGACTAACATAATATCTTTAGCAATCACTGACATGCAGTTAATACACAAGTACTCAATTTCCTTGTATTTGTTAGAAGTTATATAAATATCAAATGATATTATATACAATGATAATTAGAACATATTTAACTTAAAAGAAATTATCAACTTCTTAATACAGAAAGTAGGAAGAATAGTGTTTTTCATCTATACAAAACAGGGTTGCAATCAAATATGCAATTTCCTGGAGGACCACAAGGTCAATAGAATTTTACAGCATTTTTAATGTAGTCTAATTTTGCAATTTAATTTGTTTTATAAGAGACATGCACTCATTCTTATTCAATTTTAAATCAAGCAGTACTCAAAGATCAGAAGATAATTCTAATGATTTTTTTAACATATCTTTAATTTATAGACTTTTCCAAATATCAGACTAATTCAAAAGACAGCAATTTTTCATAATTTAATTTTTTGCCATTTTGGAAAAGAAATATATATATATATATACACTAATATTAACAAGAGATAATGAAACCATCTTGAAAATGATCTCCAAATGAATATTTAATATTTAAGTTTATCATAATATTTGTTCCTTAAAGGTTCTTTATACAGAGTTTATATATTTTGCTTATTTAAATTTAAAATTCTGAGATTAGGGAGAGGTACAAAACTTGTATCACTTATGAGTTAATACAGAACTTAATTCACCACTGATAACAAAATTGTTAGCAAAAAAAATTAATAACAAACAATTAATACAAATGGTACCAGTTTAAACACTGCAAAATTTATCGGTTATAAAAAGTTTTGAATAAGAAGTTGAAAGAATTTATGATAATTCATAAAATTTAACTTTGTAAAAATAGGCACATTATGAAATGAAATCTTATTATTACAACAGGTAATAAATACCATATTGAAACTCACATCAAAAGCACTTATACAAAATATTTGGAAAAATACTAAATGATTTTTCATGTTCCATTCCATAAAACTTATTTAAATTGGAACAAAATAATTTCTTAAGGAATATGTTCTTTAATCTACATTTCAATCAATGCAGCTGAACTTGCAGATTTTTGATGAAAGCATAAGAAATTAAAATAAATAACCTTAAAACAAATTTATAACAAGATGACAGAATGAAATTAATTTTTGGATTAAGTTCTGTTCCACTTTTGTAATTAATATGAATTATCCTGCAAGAAGCATATTCCTATATTTCAAGATGGAAGAAAAATTGTCATCAAATTTAAAGTTAGAAAGTAATTTAGAACAAAATTGGCAGATATTTAAACAATGATTATTCATACAGTTAGAAGCTTCAGGAAAAATAAACCAAAAAAGGCAAAAGTTTTGCTGTTAAATACAATGGGTGAAAAATGTTTTTATAAATATAGGCTTTGATTTAAATACTGAGTATTCAGAAAAGTGTGTTACAAAAATTGTCAATGATTATTCCTTACCAGAAAAATACAATTATTGTAAGATATAAATTCTTTTTGCTCAGTATGAAAATGTTAATTATTTCATCATTTTTTAAATGACTTAAATTGTAGTTTTGAAATAGAAAGAAGGAATCTTAATAAGAGACTTTTTGATTATCAGTTTAAAAGATACTGCTATTAAAGAAAACATTTTGATTAAATCGGATCCACATTCAGATCAGGATATACAATATTGCAGAGCAATAGAATCTAGTAATCAGGTAATTCAAATAATGAATTATCATGGAACATCTGCCATTCTTCAATCACTTAAAGGAAAAAGAATTTCAAACTTTTCCTCTACCATAAAAAAGCACAGAAATAATAAGAGAAGAGTTCAAATGAGCAAAAAGTATTTGAAGATCAAATATTATATATATATGCTAAAAATAAAATTGTTCTATCATTTTATAACAAAGATAGACTGTCAACAACTTCAATTGATGCTAGCTAATATGGCTTCGGAAATTGTTATTGCCGCCAATTGATAGGTTGTAAAAAAATCTTTATTGTGTATAGGTAACTAAATTTGTGATAGAAACAAATGACAAATTCAGTTTTAAAACAGTAATAGATAAGTTTACTGTATAACCCAACTGATAAACCTTGTGGGAATCTGCAATGTATGGTGCTAGCGTCAATTATTTAAATACAATTTCTAGTTGAAACATGTGCCTGGTAAAATACTGCAAATGTTTAAGAAATCTATTAGAATGCATACAAAAAAAGTACATTCATTCAATACGAAAAAGAATGTTTAATCAATTAAAACCTACTTTTATTTCATACCAAACAAGGCAGAAATTACGACTTTGAATGTACATTTTAAATCACATGCATGTTGATTATCGTGCTTCTTATTCAAAGTAAATATTTATTTAGGTTGTGGCTGATATAAATGATTAATGAAGACCCTTCTTTGATAAAACCCATTTACTATCCACTCCAAAACCCCGTATCTCAGTGCGGATTCGAAATCGTTTTTCGTTTGAAGATCCAGCCGATAGAGTATTAGTTGGGAAGATCCGGGCGCGAGGCGCCTATAAACCTCCATTCCTGAAAGATATGCTAGGCAGATACATTGCAAAATATTCTAACATAATTCTATTGTGCTTTGTTAGTATTGGGAGAAAAAAAATAATTATTATAATGAAAATTTAATGAAGGGTTTTATAATTCCTTAATTAATTTGTAGATATTTAATTAGTAAGCTAGTATACAATAAGAAAGGCTAAATTAGTGGGTATGTCTAAAGTTAAATTGCTTCGAATTTCTATTGCTTAGGTTAGATAGGAAGCAGATCAGTGAGGGGGGATCCCCTTCTTTGAGAAGGCCGGCAGTTCCGGAATAGAAACACTCATCCGAAACATACACAATCAACCAGGTTAGCCGTGATCCAGCACGTTAACCAATCATATGTACGATTACATTGCTCATTTGACCAAAGTTATGCTTGTCCGTGGCTTTCATCTGGTCTTTATCGTTCGTCTTGTCATTACTCTTACTTCATGAGCGTAATTTTAAATGTATGAAGCCGTAAATGCCCAGTTATTTGATAATGAAATAATGGTAACTAAGTTTTAATTATTCTTTTGTAATTAATTGATTATTCTTAATTTAATTATTCGTTTCCTCATTGAAAGCTTGTACTTTTTATTGCATTCTAATGGATTTCTTGCTAAACATTGCAATATTTGAGCAAGCACATACTCCAACTGGAAATTATATTTCAATAAAACTCTAGCACCATTCGTTGCAGCCTCAGTGAGAGTTTATAAGTTGATTTCTACAGTAAACCAATTGAACTACTACTAACTAAATTAGTGATCTGTTTTTATCACAAATTTAGTTCCATATACTTAATAAGGAATTCTTTTTTTTATAACTTGACATGACTAAGAGCTCTTTTTCTTTTTGACTATACTTTTACATTGTTACAGGTAATGAGAAAAATGTATATGCCATCTTGTAACAAAACAGTTCCTAAGTCATATTGACTAGTATCAATTGAAGTTGTTATCACTGTATCTTTATTATAAAATTATTGGACATTTCACTTTTTAACATAGGTATATATTTATTTTAGTCTTCAAATGCTATTCGTTCATTTCATTATAGTAGATGAAATGTTTGTCTTTTTTTCTTCATGGAATGGAGAATAGCATATGTTTCTCAATAATTCATTATATGAATTTGCTGGTTACTAGATTCTTTTGCTGTACAGTATTGTATAGCTTGATTTAAAAATGGATCCAGTTCATTAAAGGTTTATTTTAATAGCAGTATCTTTTATACGAATGATCAAAATGTCTTATATTAAGTTTCCTACTTGCATTTCAAAATTACAATTTAAGAATTTTAAATTAATGATGAAAGAAACAACTTTTTCATTTTAAATTTGGACAGAAGTAATTTATATCTAACAATAATGGTATTTTTCTTAACTGAGCAATAATTATCAAAATTTTTTATTAGCATGTTAAATTTTTCTGAATACTCGGTATTTAAACCAAAGCATATATTTATCAAAATATTTTTCACCCATTGTGTAAAACAGCATATCTTTTAGGTTTTCGGATTTATTTTTCATGAAACTTCTAATTGTATGAATAATCTTTGTTTAAATTTCTGCCATTTTTGCACTAAATTACTTTCTAACTTTAAATCTGATGACAATTTGGTTTTCATCTTGAAATACAGAAAAATTTTGCTTGTAGGATAATTCATATTGATTTCAAAAGTAGAACGGAACTTCGTCCAAAAAATTAATTTTATTCCGTCATCTTTTTATAAATATTGCTATTGTACATTTGTTTAAAGGTAACTCACTTTAATTTCTTATCCTTTCAGCAAAAATATGCAAGTTCAACTGCATTGATTAAAATGAACATATTCTGGAAGAAATTATTGATCCAGTTTAAATAAGTTTTATGGATAAAATATGGTGAAGCAAGTAAGTATTTTTTGAAATATTTTGAATAAATATTTTTGCCATGTGCTTATTATAATAATATCTCATTACATAAAATGCTTATTTCTACAAAAATTAATTATTAGGAATTATTATGCATTCTTTCAACTTTCTTTTACAATGAATAAATTTACAATTTACAGTGAATAAATTTTGCAATGTTTAAACTAACACTCTTAGCACTAATTGTTTTATAAAAAATTTTTATTAATTTGTTTTGTTTTGTTATCAATGTTGAATTGAGTTCTGTATTAATTCATAAGTGATGCAAATTTTACTCTTCTCCCTGACTTCAGATTTTTAAATTTAAATAGGCTAAATATATAAACATGGTTTAAAGAATTTTTAAGGAATAAATATTATGATAAACTTAAATATTCATTTGGAGGTCACCTTCAAGATGGTTTCATTATCTCTTGTGTGTGTATATATATGCTCATTTATTTTTAAAAAGACAAAAATTAATTAAATAAATAAAATATGCAAATTATTGAAACTACGCAAAGTTGCGATCTTGTGAGTTAGTCTGCTATTTGAAAAAAATAAATAGATCATACTGATCTATAAATGAATTTGAAGGCATGGAAAAAATATCATTATCTTCTCATCTTTGTTACTTGATTTAAAATTGACTAAATATGAGTACATGTCTCATGTAAAACAAATTAAATTATAAAATTATATTCCCTTAAAATGCTGCAAAGTTTGTTCACCTTTGATCCTCCAGGAATTGCAACCCTGTTTTGTATAGATGAAAAAGCAAAGTTTTCCTACTTTCTGTATTATTATTTCTTGTTAAAACTTGTTTTTAAGTTAAATATATTCTATATAATATATTTGATATAAACTGACTTTGAAATTTTATTGTAGGAAATAATTTTGATCTCTCTGTGACATCATTATTTTATTTATTGTATAAAAGTACAAAAATTGATGATTGGCTGATAGTAGTGACATACAAATCGCATCTTCCTGCAATTAATTTTCTCTCTACCTGATTTATTAAATTTGATATGATATCATAATTATGAAAACATATTTTGTAGATTTTAAAATATATAATATAAAAGTCAAGAAATGGAATTATTATGGAATGGAATTTCTTAATTATCTTGAAATTGCACCACAATGAATAAATGTAACAATGCTTTTTGCCTTCATTTTCTCAGAATTGTGACAAATAATTATTGAATAAAATATTGTTGGAATTCTACTACATAAACATAGGTACTTGCATCAATCGAACAATTACCATCATTAGTGTTATTGCAACGATTAATTGCAATAAGCTTTACATCTTCTATGATTTTTTTGGTATTTGTTTGCTAACATTTATTAATAGTATCTAAAAACAAATATAAGTGGTAAAATAATTAAATATTTGAATTGTTCTAAGCTTTACATTGATTTTTTAACTAAGAATTTAAATATTCTTTTCTGTTTAAAATTTCTGTTGGTTAGACTTTATATGATATTTATATGTTATGTATATGTCTATATTTTATATTATTGTGGGGAGTTTAATTCTTAATTAAATTAAAAGGCCATAACTGCCACAATTTATATAAAGTTTCATCTTAACATATTATGGAATGACCTGCATACCAAATTTTTTATTTGAATTGCTATGATTTCTCAGGATAGATGTAAACCACATTCTGAATCATACAAGAATTTCTTGGTATAGTACCAGATCATGAATAATTTATATAAAACTTCTGAATTGATGATATGTCTACCTTAATGAAACAACATTCCACACAATTCCATTTTTGACCATTAATTTTCATTATTATTATTATGATGATAATAACAGCCGAATTATGACAAAGTGTAAATGGTTGCTAAGCAAATTTTGTTGTATCTCAAAATTATTTTGTCTTCATGTATTTTATTTTTAAATTTGCTGAAGAATTTTTTTTATGTATTTTTATTTCTTGATGATCTTCTTATATTTTTTTGCAAATGTGCTTTAGAAATGTATCGCATTATGATATAAATGTTTGCCATATCTTGTATGCGTTGTTCTATGAATTTAAACCAGTCCATGATTTACCAGAAAACAAAACAAAATATTGATATATTAATCATAAATACTATTTATTATAAAAAATTTTAGAGCATCATATTTTGGTAGTAAATGAGAAAATTCATTCATTGTGTTTAAAGAAAATGTAAATGTTTTTTGATTTTCAGACTAAACTGTGTTAGCTACTGAAAAATTTTAATATGAAATCTAAATTTTTTTTTGTTAGGGAAGGGGGAGAAACTTATCATCCATTCTTGGTTTCCATCCATTCTAAAAAAAAACTTAAACTTATCATCCATTCTAAATTTTCAAATTAAATAGGGCTTAATTATTTGTTGCATATTTAACTGCCGAATAAAAGATGTACAATTTTTAATCATGAATGTTTTTGTGTAGTATCTTATTAGGCCTGTTCCATAAATTAAATACAGAAATTTTATTTTTTGGACCTTGATATCATTTCTAATTTAACGAATAAAATTTTCTTTTCGCGTTGAATTAGGGACCAAGAGTTTTACAATTTTATAACATCATTTAAATATAAAATCATATTTCGTTTTTTGTGTAATGAACTTGCCACATTTAATATATACTTTTATTGAACTGTGTTAAGCTTATATAAATTTTAAAGGTTTCATATCAAAAATTGAGATTAATGAAGAAATTTTTTTTTCAGGTGAATTGCAGACACAAACCCAAACATGTATCATCTCCAAAATAGTAAGATGAGATACACCAGAAATTTAAATTTTAAAACATTTCTCTCACAGCGGCATGCAGATGAAGCCATGACAAAATGAATTACACAAATCCAGTGAAAAAAACAGTCGACCAAGACGGCTGATATTAAATGAATGTAATAAATGCTGCAGTCCTCAAGAGTATTTACTTTCTGAAAATCTGGATGTTACAAATGGAGAAAATTCATTTGATTAGTATATACACTGGAAATACCTGTTGATATATAAAATTTCAGCAGTATATAGTTAAGGGCATATGTAGGTGAATTGTTTGCGAGCAAGTGGAATTCATAAAGCATAAAAAATGGAAACATTACAAATTGTACTTTCATATAAAAAGATTTGCTATGAAGTCTGATTTTAATAGGCATTTAATAACTCACATGTAAAAAACATTGCAATGCAGTAAACCATTTTCATAAAGCATTTTGGAGTGAAATTTATATGCATTTATCACAGAGATATTGTATGTCAGCATGATGTGTAGTGAAGCGTCGCCTCATCAGGCAAGTTTACAGAAACATTTACTTGCCCATACGAAAGAGAGACCTTATATTTGTGAAACCTGCAATCGCGCATTTAGTCTGAAGGAAAATTTAAAGAGGCATTATATCACTCATACAAATGAAAGACCGTATACTTGTGATATATGTTCTAAGACATTTTCTAGTCGGGCCAATTTAAGGAGTCATTTATTGACGCATACGAGAGAGAAACCGTATCGCTGCGAGTTGTGCAATAAAGCATTTTCCAAGGTGTCACATTTAAAGAGACATTCACTGGTCCACACGAAAGAGAAACCTTATATTTGTCACATCTGTGATTGCTCGTACACTCGGAATGCACATTTAAAGAGGCATTTAGCTACTCATACGAAGGAGAGACCGTATATTTGTGATACATGTTGCAAGACATTTTTTGATGAGTACGGTTTAAGGAAACATTTACTGACACATACAAAAGAAAGATCATATATTTGTGACACCTGCAAACGCTCATTTACACAGAATGCAAATTTAAAGCGACATTTATTGATTCATACGAAGGAGAGACCGTATGTTTGTGATATATGTTCCAAGACATTTTCTGATCGGAGCACTTTAAGGTATCATTTAATGACGCATACGAAAGAGAAACCATACTCCTGCGAGTTGTGCAATAAAGCTTTTTCCCAGATGGCAGTTTTAAAAAAACATTTACGTACGCATACGAACGAGAGACCTTATTTTTGTGACACCTGTAACTGTTCGTTTACTCAGAATGCACATTTAAAGAAGCATTTATTGACGCATACGTAAGAGAAACGGAAGTTCGTGATTTCTTTTAATAAAGTATTTTTCTCATTGATGAACTTTGTAGAAACTTGTACTTATTCATTTAAAATAAAAACATTTGCTTGCATAACATGTAATAAAACATTTTTTTTGTCTAATAAATTTAAGGTATAATTAACTAATGTATATAAAGAAAATCCGTTCCTTTGTCATTGTCTAAATAGATAATATATTGTGCCAAGAAAAGTTTTAATGATACGTTTGCTATCGTATATGAATGAGAAATGCAAACGTCGTTTTTGTAGGTCTTGTTTTTTTTTTCGGAATTAATAATTAATTGCACATACACTTAATAGATATATACTGAAATGTTACATCTGCGAATGCATTTAGGAGCGACTGAGAAATGCAGGTGATTGAAAGTATCATTTATTAAATTCTGCAAAATAATTTTGACTTTTTTATTTATTAAGGCAGAAGAGAAGACACCTGCATTTCTCAATAGAAAGGTTTAAAGAGACGTGTATTCACCCATACGAATGAAGAACAATATGCCTGCGAGGTGTGCAATAAAACCGTTTTGTCTTAGAGTAAATTTAGGAAAGCATTTATTGTTGCATGCATATGCGAAACCTTATGTTTCTGATATTTACTATAAATTGCTTTTTCAATAAGGAAATTTAAAGGCGCATTCGGGAAAAAAAAAGAAGAAAAAAACGTATGTCTGCGAGATGCACAATAAAGGATTTTCTCAGAAAATAGATTTTGAAACAAAAACGGCGTGGAGTGTTGATAAAATTTATTTCGATTCTCGCACTTGACGCAACCACTCACTGACGCATACGAAAGATAACTCGAATGTATTGTAAAGCGTTCTTTCAACCAGCACATTTTTTCATCTATATGAAAGAGTAACTATATGTTTGTAATGCTATCAATAAACCGGGTTTCTTTCCTTTTTTTTCCTTGGAAATTTAAAGATATATTTACTGGCTCACTCAAAAGGAGAAAATCTAGAGATTTGACTGCATCGCGTGATTAAAGATCACGTGAAAAAAAAATCAATGTCGCTTATGACTGAGAAAGTATTCGGATGTAGATTTTTTTAAAAAGTTTTGTAAAATGATTTGCTAATACTGCTATTCTTTAAATCATGTGAGGGGGAATTTGTCAAATTGTAAACTAAATGTAGACCAAAACAATTATTTCCATTTTATTAGACGATGTCAAACGAATTTATATCGGAAATGATTATTTTCGATGACGTTTTTTCAAATAATTTGAGGTTTATACTTTAAGGTCGCATGCGATGAATATTGGGGTTTATGTTTTCTTTCTAATTTTTTTATTTGAAAGGTATTTATAATTATTATAAATTTATTACAAGAGTGATACAGTTCGCATCGTGAGATTCAATCGTCTGTTGCTTATGACAAATTACCCGCTCCGGTATTTAAGTTTTAAAAACATAAAAGACTATAAAATCTACATAAACTTCGAGCGTCTTTTCTGCAGAAATAAGTTTATTATTGTGTACTATATGAGATACAGATAAAAAAAATAATGTATTTATATTTTTAATATAATAAACATATTTGCTACAAAAGTTCTTGTACATATGTCAATTGCTGACATGTACACAACATTTATGATATGCGTCGACAAGTGTAAGTTCTTATTACATAAAACTGAGGGCACATAACGAATGAATGTGAGCAGAATATAAAACACTAATCAACTTCCAATTAGAACTAGAATGATTTGGGTGCGGTATTATTTTTACTGAAAAATTAATTGATTTATAAAATAAATTTTCTATCACTAACAAAAACTTGACTCGTCTACTTTTTCTAAGGGCAAAATCTGCTATTGCTGTATCAATATCTTTAGCATTACATCCCGCTTGCTGAACAGACGAGACAACCAGATTAGCTATTGGTTAAACTTTAATTTTGAAAGGGTTCTCTTGTTGTTGGTATAGCGTACAGCATTTATGAGAAATATTCGGAATATTATTATAATATTGGGTAAAGTATCTTCCAGCGTGGATTTTACAATAAATTGTAATGAGAGCTCTTTTAATTATTTTCGCCAACGTGTGAACTGTGATCGGAGGTAAGAAATGACAATTTTAGTTCGAGGATTATTTATTTACACACTTTGCTAATTGGACACGTAATATTCCGCAAATTGCAAAATAATATATTTGATTGTGCATGCCTCATTACTCGGGAAATAACTGATTGTTGAGATATAGTAATTACATACACACTAAAAAACTTCTCTGTGACAATATTCATACGAAACATTAGGACAGCAAATAAAAAACAATTGATAATGCTTAGTATAATCTTGATAAAGCATCAGCGGTTCTACGCTGCACACCTGCCCTATTTGTAATAAAATTACCCCATCTTTGCAATGCCAGAGCCCAAATGGTTACAGACTTGATTCAAATATTTCAATTAATTATTATCGAAATCAATTCCGACTATAGACTCATGTGTCAAATTTTTTCAACCCAAATAACACTAGTTATGTATCTTTTACAACAATAGCCAACATATTTGAGAGGAATTTAACCTTCCACTAACAAAAGCTATCGGTTTATAATTTCTTTTAGAATCTGATATATCAAATGCTCTTGAAAAAATAAATTGGCATCAAAAGTACCTTAATCAGTTATCTCACATAAAAGTTCCTTCAGTTTGTCAAGTGAAGCTTTCTCCTCTGGCTCTCAAAAGACAAAATTAGATTTTTTTTTTTTTGTTAAATCAGAGAGCGGAGCTGAAATCTCGGCATAATCTATACTTATATAAAGCTCAATGTGTGTGTGTTGGCGCTCTACAGGCCAGATCGTTCGACCTACAGCTACCAAATTTGGCACATGCATACCTTGGAGGTCGAAAAAGTGCACCTGGGGTCCCTTTTTTTGAATTTTAACTATTAATTAAAAACTAACTTTCCCACCAAAAAATGTTTTCGTTTCTCCACTGCCAAATGAGTAAGGCTTCAGTTTTCCCCCCTCCCACGTTAACGAGGATAGGCTTAACTTACTTTCTGCCGATTATTTCAAACGATTCTGTTTATTTCCTTAGTGTTTGATGCATTTAAAATTAAACATTGTTAATTAATCGATCTTTCTGATTCATTCTGAAGTACTTTTGAATTAAAATAAACAGAATAAAGGAAATTAAAAATTTCTAATCTGCGTAGCGTTACCCTAACTGGCGTAGAAAATTCACGTATTTTCGTTACCGTAATTGGCGTTGAAAATTTACGCATGCGCATTGTGTTCTGATTGTTGACAACTCTATTTTCAACGGATAGCGGACTTGGTTCTGAAGGCTTAACATGTTTCCAACCGATTATTTCAAATGACTCTGTTTATTTTCTTAGAGTTTCATGCATTTAAAACTAAACATTGTTAATTAATTGATCTGTTCATGATGAATCTGAGAAAATTTTGAGATATTACATAAATTAAGAAAGATATTCTTTAGTGGTCATAAGGTTTAAATACTCAGTTTTCAGTAATCATATTATTAAAAAAATGCTTTGTTTCAGTAAAAATATTATTATATTAATTGCAGATTAATCCTTTCCACTTTAATTTAAAGCATAAATTCTACGGGAGCTAACAAAATTAGAGAGATACATATTACGTTATGTCTGAAGGCCTTTATAATATTATGAATGAATTAATTATATGACTATCAAAATTTGAAGCTTTAAAATATTTTTATGAAGAAGCTATTAAAATAGGAGTTACATAAAATATTTAATTATTAATAGGCGACTAGTTAGGAATAGAGGTTCTAAAAAAGCGCATTAAATTTAGCTCTAACTCTTCTTTCAAATCCCTTCTTTGTAGCGAGGCTGCCTAATATTCGTATCGCTAAGAATTTTTCATCATCTGATCCATGTTTATCTTTCCTATTACGTGCCTCAAATATTTTATTTTGTTTGCTGCTATAATACATTAGTCAGGTTTGACAGAAAATTCCAATTTGTGTAATTCTGTCAAAATTAACCTCAGGTGGGTCAAATGCTTCTCCTTGAAAAAAATTAACACGTCATCCATTCAATGGATGACGTGTCAAATCATCCATCATTATTTTCATCATCAAGCCATTCAATTATTTTCTTTTACTGGAATAATAAAAATTTTATTTCTCACCGATTGTTTTCTTCTGAGACTTTGGGCTGATGAGAGACGCTGTATCGGATACCTCTATCTATCGTTTTCTATAGGAATGCATTAAACGATAATGATGAGACATAGGTGGATGTCATAGACCGATGTCTCCATTAAGAAAATGGAGACATCGGGGAAATTGCTGGGCCGCAATTCCCCCGAACGAATTTTCTCTGATCACAGATTACTAAAAGCACTTCCTTTGGTAGTTGACTGACTACAGGTAAATGACATTTTGATTACCAACTATTATTTTTTCAAACAACGAGATGCATTTTCTCTTCAATAAGTTATCATTTAACAGGTATCACACCGCTACCGCTGATTGTAATGATGGTTCATTTATTTATAAAATTTTCGCAAACGTGGGAACTGTGATTGAAAACAAGGAGTACGATTTTAATCCCAAAATTATTTATTTACACATCTTGCTAATGGAGCGCAATATACAAGGGGTGTTCAAATGAAAAGTTACGAAACGACACTGTGGGTATAAATGATGACTTTATTCAAAGTATACACCATAGGCCTGAGCACATCGATCCCATTGATTAACGAACCGAAGGATTCCTTGTTCCCAGAATTCCTGTGGCCGTAACGAGATCCAGTCCTTCACAACGTCCTTGATTTCGCCGTCCAAGGTCCGCTACTTATTGAATTCCTCGAGCACAGAATAACTATTAACTCCGATGTGTACTGGGAGACATTCCGAAGACTACGCAGGTCCATCAAGAAAAAAGACCGGGGCTACTTACGTAGGTGTGATTCTGCTCCACGATAATGAGCGTCCACACTTCTCCAGGGTCACACAAGCGGAACTGGCCCAATTCAAGTGGGAGCAGCTGGACCATCCGCCCTACAGCCCGGACATGTTGCCCTACGATTTTCAAGCGTTTGGTCCCCTGAAAACACATCTGAATGAGTAGCACTTCAACTCGGATGGCGAATTGAAGGACGCTGTTAAGAACTGGGTCTCGTCACGGCCACAGGAATTCTGGGAACAAGGAATCCTTCGGCTCGTTAATCAATGGGATCGTTGTACTCAGGCCTATGGTGTATACTTTGAATAAAATCTTCATTTATACCCACAGTATCGTTTCGTAACTTTTCATTTGAACACCTCGTGTAGTATCACATATGCTCAATATTTATGATATTCGTCGATAAGTTTAAGTTCTTATTACATAAAATCACATAATGAATAAAAGCTAAAAAATATAAAACACAATTCAGCTTCTAATTAGAATTAGGTACATCATCTATTTTTTTCTATGGATTTAGAAACCTGTTTAAAATTTAAATTTGTGTATGTATAAACATTATTCATTGTTTTTAAAAATAAAGAAAAAGAATATTTGAAATTTATTTCAATTATAAAAGTAGAAGGTACTTTTTTAACGTAAAATACCATGCATATATATATGTACGTGTTTAGTTCAATTTGTAATAAAGACTTTTCTATAGCCAGTTGAACCAATTGTTTTCATTAGGCCCTTCGCCAAAGTTCAACTACAACAAAAAAATTTCAGAGCATTTTTTTCTTATGATTTTCTTCCCATTCAGATAAATTACTCCCCCTTGTAGCTGGCTGATTAGAATTACACAACTCTGAAAGATTCTCTCTGCTGTAACAAAATCGAGAAAGAATTACAATATCGGAATTAAATTATTAAGGATTGCTGCGTGTTTTGAGGGAAATTGGCTTGCAAATGACATTTATTTAAAAATTCTATCTCAAGGGTTACCCTGTTTTCAAGAGGTCGGAGCATTTATCCTTCTTATATCTGTAAACACCATGACAGCTCTTTATATTGCTAGTTTTTGAATACACTCATCTTTTGATGGCGAAAACTTTACTGTTTTTTCTTCCTTCCAGGTGATATAATAAATATTAAATTTTCTTTACACTTTCAGAATTAAAAGAAATTTGCAATTATTTAGCAGAAAATTATATAATGATGATAATGAACGTAATGTGAACTTTTATATTGATTTTATCAACGACTCATTTTGCTTGTTGATTTTAACCGACAAGTTTAGATTTTTTTTTCAAAAAAAAAAGAAAAGAAAAGAAAAAATAATATATAAGTATTTGGATTCTTCCAAAATGAAACTCTCAGTACAAATATAAGTAACTTCGATTGTTTGTGACAATTCTTTTAAGTGATTCATTTCGTATAATGACTATAAATACAATAAAATTCTGAAACAATGTTTTTTAAAAGATATGATTATTAATTTGCTATAAAAGTCATTCATAACTATTTATTATATGAAGAGAATGAAATAATAATTCAGCGTAAGGGAGTGTCTTTAAGTTATTAAGAGGATGCTTGTTTTATTTATATGGTTACTAAAGTTTATCTCAGCCAAATGAATATTATTTGAAATCACATTTACTTTTTTGTAACTTTTATTTATAGAAATGCGTTAATTTGCTCCCAAATTTTGATGTGAAAATTTTCAGTAAGGATTTTTTTTAAATTTTATTTAGTATTTTATTTATATTTTGATTTGGAAAAAAATTAGATGAGCAGTAAAAATGAAGTGATTTAACTGCATTTAATCTTTGAAATAAATTCCTTCTCGAGGTTTTTAAGTATTTGCCTGTTAAAATATGCAAAATTGTTTCTGATGAATAATTACATTATTCAGATCGCAAGTTCTTTCTGGAATTTCAAGAATTGGTACTATCTTATTCGGCCGGCAGGAAAAACTATCTGTTGGCGTAAAAGAAATTACGTGTTTTCTTTTATTTCTTTATTTATTAAGAATATGCATATATGTATGAAGAATATGCAAATATGAATTAAGAACTGTCTGGACTTCACGAACTTTCATAAATATTTAAGAAGGCTAGAATTAAAGTTCATTAAAAAAAACATATTTAAACAAAAGAAGTTGTGAACACTTTCTAGAAATGACGAATTTAAAAAAATATTTTAATAACATATTTCTATACCTTTTTTGGATATTTAATTCCAGAAAATTGTACTTAGCTTTGATTTGGGGGGGGGGACAGAGGTGCTTTCTTTTAATTAAAATAGCAGCATTCTTATTACAAGAATTCATAAGTATGTTTGGTAACATTGCAATGAAACCATTGAGGCAACTATATAAAATCGTTTCTTTCAAATCCCTGGAAATATTTAACAGATATAATCATGTAATCGATATAATCGAATCATACCGAGTTTGAAAAGCAGTCCAATTAGGCACACTCAAATAAATTTGTAACTGTCTTTGAAATTGTTTTTACATTGTAGAAAAATACTGAATTCCGACTATACCTTTCAATATGCTACCACGCTTACAAACCGATTAAAAAATAAGCAGTAATTATTATTTTATTTAACAGAAGAAATTTAATGCTGAAAAAGCATGCCACAATTTCTAGATTTAACACTAAATTAACACAATTTCTACACTAAATCTAGATTTAAAAATTTTAAATTAACTGTTATTAACGTACCAAAATTTGGGTTGGTTCCAACATTTTAGATTCTGTATTATTTTAAACTTGCCGCTTTGAAGGCCAGCCGATTCCCAATCTTAATTCCCGTTAAAATTTTAATAATTAAATATTTTATGTAACTCCTATTTTAATAGCTTCTTCATCAAAATATTTTAAAGCTTCAAATTTTGGTAGTCATATAATTTCCTCATAATATTATAAAGACCCTCGGCCGTAACGTAATATGTATCTCCCTAATTTTCTGTTAATTCCCGTAGAATTTATGCTTTAAGTTAAAGTGGAAATGATTAAAGTGCAATTGATATCAAAACTTTTTTTTTAATTTTTTTATTGAAACGAAGCATATTTTTTTAATATGAGTACTGAAAACAGAGTCGCTGAGTATTTAAACCTTATGGGCACTAAAGAATATCTTTCTTAATTTATCTCAAGAACTTTTCAACAATAGAATTTAATTTCAAATAGAATTTAATTACAAAAGCATACAACTAACTTAAAAATAATTTAAATCAAATCCTCATCTGTTGATAATAGTTGTCAGCAATCAGAACACAATGCGCATGCGTGAATTTTCAACGCCAATTATGGTAACGCAAATTCGTGAATTTTCTACGCTAGTTGGGGTAAAGCTATGCAGATTAGAAATTTTTAATTTCCTTTATTCTGCTTTATTTTACTTCAAAAGTACTTCAGAATGAACATGAAAGATCTATTAATTAGCAATGTTTAATTTTAAATGCATCATACATTAAGAAAATAAACAGAATCGTTTGAAATAATCGGCCGAAAAATGTTAACCCTAGACTCATTACTGTTGGGGAAAAAAAAAACTAAAGCCTTACTCATTTGGCGGTGGGGAAAATGGAAGATTCTTTTGGCGGGAAAGTTAGTTTTTAATTAATAATTAAAATTCTAATTAAAAATTTAAAAAATTGACCCCAGGTGCACATTTCCGACCTCCAAGGTATACATGTACCAAATTTGGTAGCTGCAGGTCAAACGGTCTGGCCTGTAGAGCGACAACACACATTGAGCTTTATATAAGTACTAGCCGCCTTTGGCGACCAGCCGGTTGGCCAATATTACCGCTAGCTACAATTTTCAATTAAATATTTTAAGTAACTGGTATCTTAATAGATTCTCAAACAAAACAATTTTAATCTTCAAATTTTGATAGTCAAACCAAATTTATACTGTTGTTTAGATCGTTTCGTTCAATTTACTCTATATATTTTGCTAATTTGTTGTCATTTCCGGTAAAACGTCAACTTTAATTTAAAGTGAAAATGATGAAATTGCAATTAATATAAAGATATTTTTTAATAAAACCAAGCGTTTTATTTTATTTATCATCTTTATTGCTATTTATTTATTACTATTATTATTGAATATGAGTTTTGCAAACAGAATATCTCGGTATTTAAGTCTTATGTGAACTACAAAATATTTTTGATAATTTATGTAATATCTCAAAGAATAATTCAACAAAAATTTCTCAGATTCAGCATAAAATTCAGTTTTTAGTTTTGCTTTCAAAAGGATTGAAATGAAATCAATAATAATATTTTGTTCCGTATTATAAATACATTTCAAAAATTATGAAATCTAAATTTAATGCAGTAAGGTATCATATTCTGAGAAATATTCTGGACACACCAAATTTTAAATAAATGAATGAATGTTTCTATTTTCCACGATCAACTAAGACTTATTTATGAAGTTTTGAATGTTAAAAATTTAGAAAAACTCAACATTTTCATAATCTTAGGCCAATTAATCTTGAGAAACCTGCGTGCTGATTGGCGTATTTTTTTTAAACGATCGATGGAAAATCTAAAATTATCCTTTTTTTTATTGAATAGTGATATTCAAATTTTCATAAATCAGTCAGTTTAAGTGATTGATTTATTTGATTGGAAATGAACTCTTTTTATTTAAAATATTAGTGTTTCAAGAACATTTTGTTATTCGTGATTTAGACAGCAGAAGCTTTATGTAAAATCAAAAATTCGTTATTTATTAGAGCATTTATTGAATTAAATTACATAAAATATAATCATTTTTCTATTTAAACCATTTTAGTAAATCTGTTGTGTTCGTGCGTCAACAAAAATAGAATGCAGACAAACTTATTATGAAACTAAATCTTATTACATTATAGATAATATTATCAAATTTATATCAACTTATTTTCATTCAAAATTCTAGCATCGTTTTTAAACAAAAAATTAAAAGTTCCAAAAATATCACTGTTGCCAATCTGAATTTCACAACTATTTACAAAATAAAATTTATAATTATTAAAATAATCGTTTGATACTTTTAAATAAAATATTTACGATTTATGTCGCAACAGATCTTTGTCTTACTAAAGGTTTACAAATTAGCTGTGTGGCCATGATTTGGATGGATATCCTGTTCATATTAAATAAAACTTGCCTTAAAATAAAACTTATTTATTGGATTAATAATACAGAGAGTGTAAAAGATCATAAAATAATTTTTCTTGAATTTATTTTTTAGAAAAAATAATATTTCATATTTGTTTCATTTCCTACAGACACGTGGCGAAAATTATATTTTTGCAGATTTTATTTCCAAAAAGATTTAATTTATTTTTAATTGGTGCTTTAATCAATGTGATGGCAACACTTTGAAAAAAGCTATTTTTCCCATGAATGCGAAACGTTTATTTTTATTTTGTACGAAAGAAATTGTTGAAAAATAGAGTTAAAATATTTATTTAAAAATTCATTAAAAACAAAAACTTAATTTTAAGGTTAAAACATTGGTACCATTTAAAAGATAAACTTTTGATCTTTAACTTGATGTAAAAATCTTGTTTGTGCGGTAATATTTTCGGAAGTTATAGCAGAAACACGCCAAAATTTCGCTTAATTTTTAAATAAATAAAATTCTAATTAAAAATTCGAAAAAATTACCCCCAGGTGCACATTCCCGGCCTCCAAGGTATACACGTGCCAAATGTGGTAGCTGTAGGTTGAATGGTCTGGCCTGTAGAACGCCAACACACACACACACACACACATTGAGCTTTATTATAAGTATAGATATAGATAGATAAATAATGTAATACGTCTGTGCAGGTGTCATGTATTAGTGGTTTTTTTTAACGTTCTCAATTCATTTGTTAAGTAAAAATATCCAATAAAAGTATTTAATCAATAAAATGTTCAAAATTATTTTGCATTTTTAAAAATAATGAATGTTATTTTGTACGTTAATATATTATTATTCGCCGTTTTTATTTATTCACTATGTGTTATTTATTAAAATTGTTGATTTTTAAGAATTAATTTTCCCTCTAATTTTAAATTTAAAATGTCATTTTTCTTGTTGTATATTCGCCTTTCAATAATAACTTTTTTATCGAAATTTTTTAGTAACTGGAATTGCATTGAGGCACCTTCACCTTGTAATAAGTGGATTTCCACTGTTTTTTTATTATTTTACATTTTTGTTTTTGCTTTAGTTATTTGTTGATAAAAACATAATTTGTTTTAATATATTTGAAATGACATATATTCAGACATAATTTTTCCTGTGAATGTTCACAATAAAATGGAAGTATAATTCTTCTGATAAAAGTAAGAGTATTTTTGTCCCGTTTGAATTAAGAAATTCATATAGCAATAAAAAGAAATGAAGTTTGAAATAGTTTGAATTAATTATTATTATTACTTTTTCTTTATTGTTTAATCTTAGAAATCATAGTCTTCAGCACATTTTATTATGTTTCATTTCATTTCACAACACGTTTTTTCGTTTCTTTAAAAAAATAATAAATAACTCATTTCTATAGAAATATTAAAGTAATGACAAAAATAGTTAAACTGAAGAATTTACTCTTTTGGCAGTTTTCAAAACATTTATTAAATTTATTTTTTATTCTTCAATATAAAAATGTTCTCCAGATTTGTGTAATAATTAATTTAAATCGAACTATCAAAAATTGTAATCATTTGGTACTCGTGTCTTCAAAAACCTCAAAAAAGTCTGTTAGTAATCACCGTCGTTGTAAAGAGTCAGGACATAATTCCTCGGAAACGCGAATTTCAATGTTTTTTTATCTGGGTTTTATCATCCTCGAAATCGATTTATTTCCTTTTAAGTAATAATTCTGCTCTAATTTAAATATCACCAGGACTTTTTTTATATTTATTTATAATATTTCGATTAATTTTCCAATTAATCATGCTTATTTTATTTTTAAAT
>JAPMOR010014585.1:290387-302437 GCA_026543865.1 Argiope aurantia | reverse complement strand
TATATATATATATATATATATATATATATATATATATATATATATCCGGTAAGATATATTAATTTATGAATTTCGAATTTCTGATTTGTTTGATTTAACTCTGCGCCATATATGTGTAATAATATAAAAAAATTTAATTTTGCAATAAATATACCTCTTAGATGATTTCCATCACTTGTGTTTTTATTTTTTTTAAATCCTTTCAAGGAATTATACCAAATCAGGGTCAGCTTTACTGTCAAATGAATACTTAAAAAGTCTGGAATTTTGTTCAGCAGATGAAATTGTCTGTTTAAAGATAAAAGCATTTACTAAGTCAACAATGTTTTAAGAGACATCAACTGGTTTTTCAATAGTAGTAATTGGCAAAATAACAAAAGAAATTCATCGTAACAAGTATTAAATTACGATTTTACAATTTCTTTATGTATGTATACAAGACTAATTTTGATTTCGTGTAAACTTCAGAAATTCATATCAAAACAAGTAATACTTGGGAAATTTTTTGGTCTCTGTGAATTTGAGCAGAAGGACTTTAGATTCCTCCTCCACATCACCGGGTATAATAACACTTATTTCTATAGTAAACCGAAAGAATGTGATAAGAGGGATACGAGTGATGCTGAAATGTTTCACTGATGTTGAGACGCAAACCAGAATTGCAATAATTGCCTGGTTGGAAGTCTATCCTTCATTCAATCCTGGCAGCAAGCTATCATTAGCGAGTTGAAGGTTGGTGGTTAAACTTGTTTATAGGAATGGCGAATCCACAACTGTTATAACGTGAAAGTTTGGCACAGGAAAAATTGAAGGCGAAAAAAAAAAATTCCTATTGCGATGCATGGAGTACTGAATTTAGCACCATGCTTTTAAGAAAGTTTCGACGATCTTCCATGTCATGGAGAAATTGGCAACAAAGACATGAACAGAAAGAAGCAGTGTTCATGAAGTTGGGATAAGAACAGACTTCCAGAACCATCGATTCAACGTGTTCTGCACGAAATCGTGCCCCTCAGGGACACATCTTCATGTGTACCGGGCTCCAGACCTTGAGGTACTCTCGTGATTTGATCTGTCTTCCAAATTCTCCTCCCTAAGTCTGCCACTTTCTTCCTTCCCTCGACGACAAACATGGGAGCTCTCCATGAGATGTTGACGCCTCTCTATTTGCTTCTCATGTACAGCCAAAACCTCTATGACCATACGTAGCAACCCATTAAGTCGCGTCCGTACGTCCTTTACGGATATAGTCGTAAATCTTCTAACTGACCCATTGTATGACCATCCGCGTCTGAGGACGTCGATCGGAAACTTCCCGTAAATTGGTGGTAGCTCTGAGACTGGGAATGGCCAGAGCCAGTAGCTGCCTTTCCTTGTTGGGTGGTGCCGTCGGTTCCGAATCTTCTCTCTATATCGTATGGGGGAGGGGGGAGTTTTGCCTTTGCCAATCATCACAACGATCAAAATATTTTAACTAATAAATCATGATTCCTTTTACGTAGTCAAACAAATTTCTGACAAAAATGTAAATTTTAAATTTGTGTCACCTTTCCTCGAACAGAGAGTATTCAAAGCAACAATAGGTGATGTTTTTCAAACCCGAAAATATGCGTACCGATGATTTCCTTTTTGAAATCAATTTATAATAACAAGCTTAATAAATAGTGAAATTGAAAACTTTACCCATCTTTTCCTTTATAATGCCCACACGCATCCTTAAATTATTCTAAAGGCATCATAACTTGGGGCGAATTGTTTGATGCCTCGCTTCAAGAAAGAACCACAGAGTTAAAACCCGAAGGGATGACTAAAGTAAGACATATTTCTGTTTGGCATGATGGACAACCCCCTCCCACGAGACATTATATCCTTACTTTTCATTGCTTACATTTACTAAAATTCATTTATGTCGGCTTTATGAAATTACATGTCCGACACTGTATTCCTAATACACTGAGATCTTTTCAGTGGCAGCGTTTTGATCATTCAAAAATCAACTGCCCCAGGGCACTTCCAAATCATGCGAATGCTTGAAAAATAATTGCATTTAAAATAAAAGAAGCCTATCGTATTCTGAAGTCTGGGATTTTTTTTTAATCTCAAACATTCACTCCTGGTTTAAGTTATTCCTCCGCTATACAGAAATATTTTGCGCAAACTGTACGTGCTAGAATTGCCTGAAAAAATCTCAACCATAGTACTATATAAAAAAAAAATTGAATCCGAATCAAATACAAACATCAGGCATCGTAAACTCCAAAAGACGCTAATAAGATAAAAAATCTCAAAACTCTCACAATAAAGCGTTCCAAACTTGGATTTTTACCAACGAATTCGAATTTATATTCAAAATCAAAGTTGTCCAGTGTTCAAAGTTCCGCCTCTTTGAGACTTGCGACAAAGGCATAGTCCATAAGGAATTTACATCCAGTTTTCTTGACACACACACAAGTCCCGAACTTATTGCACTCCATCAATCTGAAGTCAAATCCATTTCAAATTAATTGCGACATATCGCAATCTTCAATCACCATCTCTAATATTTCTAAAACAATAAGAACCTCTAAAAAGATAGCTTCTTTTCTTGCAATTATTGCGGCATTCTGTACAAACTTCATGATATCAAGGAAGTTTTTAATAATTTTCGTTCTATCTGTTTCTGCATTCAAGAGGCCTTCTTGGCACCCAACATCCCCATCAAATTACTCGGATAATCTATGTTCAAAAAGATGCAGATACAGGAGCTCACAGTTCTGATGATGTCTGCATCTTCACATGCAATCTGTATCCAAGCACACCTCTCAACTTGCATATTTCTCTTGCTGTCTTTGTACAAGTTCATACATGGTTGGTGGTCATAGTTTGCTGTATTTATTTACTGCCTGGTGATTTCATCAATCAGCAAGATCTTGAAAACTTAGTGGACCAGCATATTTCACCTTTTATCCTAGTGGGCGACTTCAACGGAAGCAGTACTTTGTGGGATTCGGATATTAAAATCTCTTGCGATTAAGCAGATTATTTCTAACAATTATCTGCTTACGCAATAGTGAAAAACAAAAACGTATTTCCATGAATCCACACGTAGCTTCCAAGTAGGGATTGCAATACTGGGATACCGAATACCGGTATTTTGAGCTATTTGCACAATTTTGTAATAGCGGTATTCACAAGTTTAAATACCGATATTTCGGTATTTACTAGTAATTTTTAAAATTGTCTTATAATTGTTTAAATTATGAAAAGATCGCCAACATAGCAAAATAGTATACGTTTAAGTTTTTATGTCTCCCTAACTGACGAAATGAATTAGAATGTGAATACAAAGTTGCATCGTACAATCAAGAGAAGTGATAAAATACTGTATGACAATGGATTGTAAAACCCTTCACCTTTTGAGCATGCGTTAGTATGGATTTACTTTGACAAAATAGGAGTGAGAGGAAAGATGAAAGGAGATGTTTAGGAAGAGATTCTAAAACACCTTGGAATAGTTTACTCCTAATGATGAAACAAATTTTGAAACTGAGAAATCCAATACAAAAAGCAATAATCGACTTAAAACAGCAAATTAATTTTTCAGATAGTGAATTCAACTTAATATCCAGAAAAGGTTGTTATAACTTAATATAAACTTAATATTGAAACTGGCTGTTGAGGCATTATATCGGAGAGATTCTAATTTATTAACAGCTAATACAACAATAAATTTTATGTTTCAGTCACTGAAAGAACAGCACACATCACTATCTGAAGAATTATATATTACATTGAAAAATCGCACAGAAGAAAGGCATACCGAAATAGAAAATGTCTTACGGTATTTACGTGATTATAATGATTTTAAAAATGAAAAAGAAAAG
Organism: Argiope aurantia; assembly: GCA_026543865.1. Taxonomy (NCBI): domain Eukaryota; kingdom Metazoa; phylum Arthropoda; class Arachnida; order Araneae; family Araneidae; genus Argiope; species Argiope aurantia. The sequence continues at coordinate 298,574 of JAPMOR010014585.1, read as the reverse complement.
AGACTAACCAATTCAAATCTGATTAAGTCAGAGATTATGATGGCACTAATGTGAAAGGAATTGTCTCTTGAACAAAAATTAAAATTAGCGATAAAAAGAATTTGACAAACCAAAATACAACACAGAAATCAGCTATATCCAAAACCATCCGACGAGTAATCGATTTATTTGAAGATGAGGGATTTAGAGGTAAATATTTGGAAAAAGTATATCGCAAATTGCTAACAGTACCACCAACTATCGTAGATGACGAAAGAGAGTTTTCGACAGATGATACTTTTTGCACAAAATTACATTAAAGGCTTAATGACAGTACAATTGATGCATTATGTTTTTAAGATCACATTTCAAAAATTTGTAATAGTACCACAAACTGAATAGTGATGTTAACACTTTTTTGTTTATCTAAACATTATTATTGCCAGGCTCTCCGCTGAACACTCTATACACTTTTAGTGGGTTCCCTCACATGTTGGTTTAAATGGTAATGAGATAGCGGAATTTAGCTAAGACTGCCTCAGCTGACGTATTTCATGGTGATGCAACACTAACTTATTCTGAAATCTCCTCTATTAAAAAAATGGAGTCGAGTGCACTTTGGAGAGTTCCAGCTGCTCACTCTTGATACTTTGGTAAGAGTCCTAGTTGGTGTCACAGTCTGAATATCTCTAGAAAACAGCAAACGGCTCTCTCTCGTTTTTTAAGTGGACACACCAAATCCTTCACCTTTCAACACGGACGGCGGATCTTTGCTGAATGTCCTTGGTGCAAGGCAGATCAAGCCTCTCCCAATCATATTCTTAAATGTTTAAATTTTACGATATTTGAGATTTTATGGGATCCGTTATTGTTTTTGAACTTTTTAGAGATCTTTGGTTTCATGGAGGTGGTATAGTTCAGCTATACACCTTGGATCAGAAACAACAACAACACTTTTTTGTGATTTAAATAAAGAAGATGTTCCTTTACTTTTTTGTGATTCTTTATATACTGTTATAATTTATAAGTTAAAAATTATTTTTTTTGATATTTACATTCTCTAATAAAACTGATAAATAAAACAAAGAAACACCCGCGTTTTCTTTCTTTTCCTAAAATTTCTAATACCGGTATTTAAACCGGTATCCCGGTATAAAGATCTAAAAAATACCGAATACCGGTATTGAACTTTTGGTCCGATATTTCGATCCCTACTCCCAAGTCTTGATTTGACCATATGTTCACCTGAACTCTTGTCAGTGTTGATCATTGCAGTTATCAAAGATCTGTATAATAACAATCATTTCCCATTTATTGTCTCATATGCTGAAAGAGGCAGTGCAACTCTTCGCCCTTCGCTTCTCCTATTCCAGTTGGCAGAGTGCGCTGCATTCAAATAAATATCAGCCAAGCTATGATCATAACATTATACATCTCGGAACCAGTAAAACGTCGTTGATACCATAATAAATGCAACTAATACCAGAATCTTCTACATGTCTAAGAAAATTTCGTAGGCAGGAGTGGAATGAATCTTGTCTCGGCAGTTTTAATTTTAAAAAAAAGCACTGGAATATATTTAAAAGGACAACAGAAAATCTTGGTTTTAAAAGTGACAAAGCGCTGACTCGTTGCATTCTAAGGAATCTTGGATATGCTTTATATCTGTTGTTACCTTCTACATTTTAATTAGAACTTTGTGTAGGAAGATAAAGAATGCTAATGGGATTTATATTGAATCATCCTTCCTTATTTCAAAAACAGGAAGTATGATACATTCCACCATTTTAGATATAGCCAATATTCTAGGCCAAGCATTCACACAAGTGTCCACAATAGATTCTTCTTTCTAATTACCTGGTATTATGAATCGCACGGAACGGTTGCCTTTGTGTTTTAATGCCTGAAGAATCTTTCCAAACAATTGTAAATTTAAGATGCCGAGACTGAAAATGGCTTTGTGTCAAGCCCATGAGCCAAGGGCCATATGGAATAATCTATAACACGCTTCGCCATTTGAACACCATTTCCCTTTCCAATCTGTTATTATTGTTCAACAGAATCTGGACTGAGAAGTACCCTTTCCATTGGCAGGAATCTAGTGTATTTCCAACCTTAAATTTTGGAAAAGATCCTGCAAACCATCTGCATAGTAGGCCAATTGCTGGAGAGAATTGCCTTTGTAAGACTTTCGAAAGCATGTCAATACTCCTGCAATTTATGAATTGGAAAAATATGGTACCGCCTCCCCTATACAGAAATGTTTCTGTAGAGGTATTGTTTGCGAAAGAATTGTAAAATCTTCCACGCTTTTGCGCATGCGTTAGGATGGGTTTAATTCGACAAAATAGGGGTGAGAGGCACGATGAAAGGAGATGTTTACATTTAGCAATAAAGTTTATTCCGGAAATGAGCTAATCCCTTCGCGTCTCACCCTTAGTGAGATAGAATCGTCGAAAAGTGGTTGTCTCAGGATAGTGAAACGAATTATAGTTCGATTTTAGTTGACTTCATTTTGCTGGAAATCTAAATACACAAAGCATTTGTGAGGAAGAATCACCGTATCTGCATATTCTTTGATATAGAAAGCATATAACCATGCATGGCGCTATGTTATACTATTGACTTTTTAACTTTGGTTTTAGAGAAAACTTACTAATATTTTTTAATTTTTTTTAATTACATCATACCTTTTGTGATAGTAATTTTTATTCTAATAATTTTATTCAATCTGAGGAAATTCCGCAGGAACTTTTTTTTAGTTTTTTTGGTCAACTTTTATCTGTTTTACCATCAATTAAGTGTTCATGGAACTTTCTATGTTAATGATCTGCAGATCTCATGCCAAGGTAGCAACATGAGTTTAATAGAGCGGCAAATGCAAATGATAAAGTGGTAAATTGGAACAATAGTAATCGCCGCACTATTTTTCCTGAGATGAATCGATGCTTTCACAACTGCAGGAAATGAAATCTGCATTTATATCCTGTTATCTCCATACAAAATAAGCCAATTTCAATTGCGGCCGAAATACGCTTTTTGGGAGTAGTTTCTTGATCTTAAACTCACTTTCGTTCCACATATTTTACACTTGCGTAAGAAATGCGAGAAAAGAATAAAGTAAAAGTACTCTATAAAACATTTTTGTGCACCGATTGAATCTCCCTTCTCCTTACTTACCAAGCAGGGTTTCTTTCCAAGCATAAATTATGACTGCATGGTGGTTCTGCCCGCTCTTGTGTTTTCCCACCTTTTGATATACCATACCACTATTTTTAGAAATTATTTTGGATTTTTTTGGCACTTCTCTAGTTGAAAGCGTATGTGACATTGGTCACCAGTTGCCTCTTTATTTGCAAAAGGTTGAAAAGACGAAGAAATTGTCTATCTTTTCGTGAAAAAACCTGTCCCAAATTCCCACGGATCTTTCTGTTTGTCTTCGAAGAATTCATGATTTACGACTCTGTCATACTCTTCTTTTTTGGAAAGAGTCAAAAATTTCCTACATGACTCGGACTTTACAATGTTGTCATTAAGACATTTGATATTTATTCCTTTTACCGTTGGAATAACCTACATTTTTCTTTTTCTGAACCCTTTATTGGATTTCCACAACGATTTTTTTTTCCTTCTTTTTTTTTGAGTTAACCAGATTTTTTTACATTGTTACTCCTATAAAAATAGGGCCTTCAAAGCAATTTTTTTTTGTTGGGATCCTGAGTTTTTTTGGGCAATGAAAGGACAGAATTTGCTGTTAAATCTCCATCATACAGTCTACTCTTTGTTGGTTTTCACCCAGAATTTGACAGTTTTCTACACTATTAGATGCTTTATCTGCGAACCGAATCTTATTTATCTAGCTCTCTTCATTTTGTAGTTATCATGTTAACTTATATATTTGAACAGTCGTTCTGAACTTCCTCTGAGCAGATTTTACTCACAGAGGTCTGCAAATTTGATATAAAAACCCTATACCAAATTTCAACCCTTTAGCTCAAAACGTTTTTCTATTTATTCTTTTTATTTGTTTATTAAAAAAACAAAACAAAAAAAATCGGTTTCTAACATTTTTCGAATTTTTCTGCACGACCCTTTAAGACTCTTAATCCTAATAATTAATTAATTGCTTCTCTAATATTTTGGAATGAATGGCAATTTCAGACTTGTCATTTCACACATAATAATGCAAAAAAAAATGACAAAATCATAAATTAAAATAAAAACTTTCTCATGCAATCTTAGTGAACTCAAACTCAAAAGAAAAAAAAGAAGGAAAAAAAACTAGCAGGAATGGTCTTTCCATAATTTTCTGGTATATTCTGTAATAAACTTGTCATGACAGAAAAAGGGCTTACATTTCATTGATGTATGATAGGTACGAGATATTAATTTTTGGTTTGAATTTAGCATTTTTATGGAATCTATCATGCCATCCTTCTCGAATTATTTGTCGATTAATCCATTTCTATAGTTAATAGCATCTAAAAATTGGATTTATGTTTAGACACGTTTTTCTAAACAGATTGAAGCAAAAACGTGACATAGAACTATTTTTGTAATCACACAATCTCATACCAAATTTGATATCTTTAAGTCATTATAATTTTGAATTTTCACGGTAAATTATTTCTGAAAGAACAGACAGATAGACAATCAACCCGCAGTGGGATTCGGTTCAAAATTTGATAGATGTCTACACTATAGATACTTTATCCGTGTACCGAATTCTATCTATCTAGCTCTCTTCGTTTGGTAATTATCATGTTAACTTATATTCGAACAAACGTTCTGAGCTTCCTCTAAACAGATTTTACACAAACTTTGATAGATATCTCAAATTCGGTATTGGGTATAGAGACCCAATACCGAATTTCAACCATCTGTCTCAAAACGTTTTTCTGTTTATTTATTCTATTTGTTTTAAAAAATAGCATAAAAAAGTCTTTTGCGTCTAACATTTCTAATTCCTTTACACGACCATTTAAGACTCTTAACTCTAGTAATTAATTAATTACTCCTCTAATGTTTCGGAATAAGTGATAATTTTAGATTTGTCATTTCACACATAATAATGCAAAAAAAAAATTGACAAACTTATCAATTGAAATGAAAACTTTCTCAAGTAATCTTAGTGAACTCACACTAAAAAGAATAATAAACCAGCAGGAATGGTCTGCTCCAAAGTTTGTTTTATATTCTGTAATAAATCTGTCATGCCAGAGAACGCCTTGCATGGCACTGGCGTACAATAGTTACTAATTATTAACTATTTAATTATTAACATTTTTATTAAATATATCGTGTCATCCTTCGCGAATCGCATCCTAATAGTAACTTAATCTAGCCTGTGATTGGTAACGGAGTCATTTTGATACATTCTCCAAATTAAATCAAGATCTTTCCACTTCAGAAATAAGGAAAGCCCTTTTATAGATATGCTGCTCTGGTTTAAGATAATTTCAGGCCAGACACTATGCATGTACTATCTGCGATCTCCGAATCAGTAAGGGGTTTTCAAAATACTAAGAGTCAAACAAAGCCACTGTTTTGAATAAAAGACATTCGACAGAAGCAATTTGACTCCAAGCTTCCGTCCATGCATTATGCAAGAGGGAACAATTTAATTTTTTATCTGTATTCTCTTTAGATTTTTGATATCCTTTCACTTTGGTTTATGGATTTTCCTAACAAATCTTTCAAGCAAAATAGTTTAATGTATATTAGAGAAAGTGTTAATTCTCTCTCAAAGTAAATGCAAAACAAAGGAAATATAAGCTTTTATGAACAGTAGGTTTGTTATCCTTTGTTTGAATGGGTTGAAAAATGATAAATCATGTAAATCCCAATTTTATTTACATTTTGTGTGTGTGTGTGTGTATGTTTACGTGTTTGGTTTTTCACCAAATTATTTTTAATAAATGACTTCCTCATAGATCTTATATAACTTAAATACACTACTACTTTCTTTAATCAAGCAATATATCAAAGAAACTTATTTTAAAAATTAAAACTTTAAATTCAATAGTTTTATTAAAAAGTACATCTTTTTCAGAATAAATTTTAAGAATTCTCTCGTTTATATCTCTGTAATATTAAATTACCTTTTACGTTACTTAATTTTACAAGATATCATATTAGTGTTTTCATGTAATATACTTTATCATGATGTTTAAATCCTTCATTAAAGTAATTTCTATAAATAAAAACAGAAAAAATGTCTCTAATCATAACAATTGAGGGAGAATGCGACATTTAGCAATAATTATAGTAACCTGAATACAATAACACTTAGCCTACAGAGTAACTTTCTTTCTATAATTTTTAAAAAGGCCAATTCCTCTGAAATGCACATTATACGTTTATTATTAAAACTCTGTCTTTGAATTCTTGAAATTTTTTTTATAAAATTCAAAAACATAATGAACCTGAAATGAATATTCTAAAATAAGAGGCATGTAATGGTGTTTTAATAAAAGAAAACAGCTTATTTTTAATAAAATGGATCAACATTTCAAAACTGAATAATTTGTACTTTGTATTAGCCACATACCAACAATCAATTACTAAAAGATGCCATTTTAATCTATTGAATGCATTCACTAATATCATGCAAATAAAACAAATACTATAAGTATAAGAGATTGGCTATATATTCCCAATTAATACGTATATAGCTAATATCACTATTCCTAGGATGAAATCTGAATAATAATTGGTTAATATGGATTTTCACAAAACAAATTTGAAATAAAAATGCAATTTAATTCCTAAAAATTAATTTCTATAGATATTTATAAAATAGGAAAGGAGATATCTTTGATATAAAAGGTAATACTAGATCAAAAACACAGAATGTTGGATACTTGTGTATAAATCACATACCAGAAAATAATCACTAAAAATGTCATGTGTATAGCAACCAAAGGTTATTCACCGAAGATGCTAAATTAGTCTGTTGAAATAATTTGACAACGATATGTGGTTAAACTTAAATTTTTTCAAAGGAATGGACTTAAATTAAACGTTTTTTTAAAAATGTGCCATTAATACAGAAGTTTGTAAAAGAACTAAAATGTTTTGACACTCTTTGTCGATAAAAACTCATTTCATTGGATAAATAACCTTTCTTTATAATATCCTGAGACATGCCTAGCATAATCAATACAGAAAAATTCATATATTCTATTTCAGATAGTTGCAGGTATGTATTTTATTTGAAGGAATAAGGTAAAATTAAATTAACAGAATCATCCTTAAAACATTTATAATAATTATATTTACAACACAATATGCCGAAAACCAGTAATAAGATATTGGTACTCAGCTAAATGCAAACTAAATTTCTCTTTTTAATTACTGAGTAGTGTGTAAATGCCGGAACAAGTATTTTATCTCAATAAACATGCTATATAGAAAGCATTATTGTCAAACATTCACATGGGCAAGATCAACAGGTCATGCATCAATAAACATTCCAGAACGGATTCGCAAAATAAATGGACGATTCATGCCTTCATGGAACGTGGAAATTTATTCTGAAACATTTGACCCAATTAGGGTTAATTTTGACGGAATAAGACAAATTGGGATATTCTGTAAGATTTCAAAAATCTACTATCGCTGCAAAGAAAATAAAATATTTAAGACATGTAATAAGGGAATTTAAACATGGGTCAGATGCAGGAAAGGTTATGGCGACACGGAGATTAGCTACTCACTACAAAGAAGGGATTTATTGTTAAATTTAATGAACTTTCTTAGAACCTATATTCCATATTATGCCAAGATTTCAGCTTCATTCTCTGATTTTTGTCAGCAACACATTCTTATAATCCTGATTTCCTGGTAATTAAGAATCGTGCGGAACGGTTGCCTTTGCGTTTTAATGCTAGAAGAAACCTCGCATACAATTGTGAATTTAAGATGTCGGAACTGGAATTGGCTTTGTGTCAAGCCAATGATACTAGTCCAGAGCCAGAAGGAATCACCAATAACATGCTTCGCCATTTCAATACCACTTCCCTTTCTAATCTGTTAGAGATATTTCGCAGAATTTGGACTGAGCAGAAACTCCCTTCACAATGGAGCTAGGCTATTGTAATTCCAATTCTAAAACCTGTTAAGGATTCCTCCAACCATCTGCTTTACAGGCCAATAGCTCTGACGAGCTGCCTTTGCAAGACTTTTGAGCACATGGTTAATGCTCGA
>JAPMOR010014585.1:245459-290377 GCA_026543865.1 Argiope aurantia | reverse complement strand
TGACGAGCTGCCTTTGCAAGACTTTTGAGCACATGGTTAATGCTCGAATCGTATACGAATTGGAAAAACAAAAATGCATCTCTCCGTTTCAGAGTGGTTTCCGTAAAGGTAGATCTACTTTCGATAACCCCGTTTTACTGGAAACCAAGATACGCAATACATTTGTTAGAAGGAACCACATTGTCTCCATATTCTTCGATATTGAGAAAGCATATGAAAGTGCTTGGCGCTTTGGCATACTTTCAGCACTTTTTAACTGTGGTTTTAGGGGCAACCTGCCAATTTTTTTGTAACATCGGACTTTTAGAGTTTGTTTAGGTAACTTTTATTCTGATCATTTTATTCAAACTGAGGGAGTTCGACAGGGAAGTGTCCTCAGTGTCACACTCTTTATCCTTCATCTCAGTCAAATCCTTAATCATTTGCCTTCTTCTGTATCTTGTAGTTTGTACGTGGATGATCCGCAGATTTTTTATGAAGATAGTAACATGAGCATAACTGAGAGGCAATTACAAATCGCCGTGAATAAATTTGTGTCATGGTGTAGTAGCAATGGATATACTATCTCTCCTGGAAAGAGTCGCTGTTTACATTACATTTTTGTAGGAAGAGAGGGATTCATCCAGATTCGAATATTTGCATTAAGAATGTTTCTATTTCTGTTGTGAACGATATACGGTTTTTGGCAGTGATTTTCTATCACAAACTGATCTTTCTTCCTCATATCTTATACCTGAGGAACAAATGTGAGAAGTTCTTGAATATTTTGAAGGTACTATCCAGAACACCTTGGGGAGCTGATCGAATCTCCCTACTCCGTATTTACCAAACCGTAATTCTCTTCCGATTAGATTACGGTTGTATGATATACGGTTCAGCTCGTGCGTCTGTTTTGCGGCATTTGGATACCATTCACCATTATGCTTTAAGGATCTGATCGGGGGCATTTCGAACCTCCACGGTAGAGAGCCTGTATGCTATTTGTTACCAACTACCTCTTTATCTAAGACGAAAGAAGTTATCTGCTCTTTATCATTTTCGAAAAAAGTCTCTTTCAGATCATTATATTTCCCAAATAACTTTACCAGTTGGTTTTCGAAGACTCTATGATGTCTGCTCCTCTCACATTCTCCCATTCACTGAGAGGATCAAAGTAATTCTCCATGATATAGATATTAATGATGTTTCCATAAAATCGTATGATTTTTTTTCCTTTCCGCCATGGAATATCCCAAAATTTTCCTTTCTGAATCTTTTCTCGGGATTCCACAAAAATTCAACTGCTCCAGTTGTTTTTCAACAGCTATTTAACTATTATCGCTGTCAGTATTCTTCATTTACACCAATATTCACTGATGGCTCCAAATCAGTTGATCATGTTGGTTGTGGCATTGTTCTCCCATCTGGTGTTCTGAGCTATCGTATGCATAAGTACTCTTCTGTATTTACTGCTGAGCTATTGGCTATTTTTTATGCTCTCCGGGAAATTTCCTCTTTGGCTCACCGTAATTTTATAATTTATACCGATAGCATGAGTGCATTAAAAACTCTTTCTCACTACCACAATAAGATGCATCCGATTGCTAATACAATTCTGTTTACTTTCAGTTTTCTGAAACTCGACGGTTGTAATGTCATTTTTAGCTGGGTGCCAAGTCATGTTGGTATCTCTGGGAATGAGATGGCGGATACTTTAGCTAAATCTGCACCCTCTTTCCTAAAACAAGAACTTCCATACTGTGTTGTTAAGAAATCATTGTCGTGTCGTCTTTCATTTGCTTGGCAAGAAACGTGGGATCTATTGGGCCACAATAAATTGCACTCTGTCATGCCGCCCATTGCTATGTAGCCAACTCTTCCTATACGTGAGCTAACACGCCTCCGTATAGGATATCCGCGCTGTACTCACTGATCTTTGGCGAAAGGGCACCAATGTGTCAGACGTGTCATATTGATTTAAGTATTAAGCATATTTTAATTGAATGCTCTTTCTGCCAATCCCTCCGTGTCAGTTTTATCAATACATCATCCGTAACTCTTACCGAAATGGTGGATGAGAAATACCACCCAAATATCTTTACATTTTTAAAACCTATTCATCTTTTTACTTTCATCTAGCTGCTTTTCAACCTTTTAATGTCTGTTAGTGCTTCATTGTGGAATTGTATAATTTACCTCACACTCTTGCTGTGTTTCAAAATTATTTTCTTACTGTGACTCAGAAATTTTTAAATTTTATTAGTTGATTGCTACGTTGCTTATATTTTGTGCTTTTTTCCCAGTTGGTATTAATTTTCAAGTCATTTATTGGGTTCATATTAATGTGCTCTTCAAATAAACCATATTAATGGCACAATATGGCCTCACGTGGCTCTTCTGCCAATAAACTCTACATACCTACCTACCATTCTCTGAATTGACTAAGAAAAATAAATCTAATGATGTCACTTGAGAGCAAATGGAGAAATCTTCACTGTACAAATTGAAGGAATTTTTATATGAAATAACTGATTTAGCCACTTCTGATAACAATCTACCAATTCAAGTGCATTATGACGCATCAGATCATAAAATAGAAAGATGTCTAATTCAAAAAGATGCTGAAGAAAATTATAAACCGATTGCTTTTGCTAGTCAGAGGTTAAATTCCACTTAAATTTATTGGCTAGTGTTGTAAAAGACACATAAACAGGGTTATTTGGGTTGAACAAATTTGGAACATGAATCTATAGGGTTAGAGTCGAAATTTTTTACCGTCGATTTTTTTTTTAAATAATCACACCATACCAAATGTCTTAAATTAACCATTTTGGTTCTGTTATTGCAAAGATGGGATAATTTTATCACACATAAGCCAGGTATACAGCATAGAAGTGCTGATGCTATATCGAAATAAAATTAAGAATTGTATTAATTGTATTTCATTTGTTGTATTAAGGAATTGTGGGAGTATTGTGAAAGAGACATTTTTTCGTGTGTAAGTAACTACAATATCTAGACAATCAGTTATTTCCTGAGTAATGACACATCACTGATCTGGTTCTGCAATTTACGGTACAATAATTTAATGCTGAACTTGCTGTTTCCTCGAGTACAGAATGTTTTTTCATTGTATTTTATATAAAGGGCATGTCTACTTTAATTAAGGAACTAAACATTTGTATTATATGCTATGATCTTTTCATTTATAATGTATATTGTAGTATTTACCATTGTGCATTTAGGTATAGTAGTAAAATCAGCCACAGAGAGTTAAGTGTACTCTTAAGCGTAACGTGTAAGGCGTCGATACGATCTGACACTCCTTCTGAAAATCTGGTGAATAAAGGAAGTCGCCAAGCAAAGAGAAAGGGGTAGAGAAAAAGAGACAGAGGAGAGTAGGGAGAGAAAAGGGAGCCTACAAAAGGCAGAAAAAAGAGAATCTGATATTTTTTATTTGTTTACATGTTGTATTGTATTGTGTCCCGTTAGCATAGTGTGTAAATAAATAATCCTCGAACTAACATCGTCATCCTTTATCCCCGATTACAGTTCACACATTTGGAAAAATAATTAAAAGAACTCTCATTACAATTACAATTCATTGTAAAATGCATTCTAAAGTATACTCTACCCAATACTATAATATTCTAAATATTTCTAATAACTGATATACCAAATGCATGCCTTTCAAAGTTAAAGTTTAACCGATAACTAATCATGTAGTCTCGTCTGTTCAGCAAGCGGAATGTAATACTTTAGATATTGATACAGCAATAACAGACTTAGCTCTTACAAAATGTAGACGATCAAGTTTTTGTTAGGGATGGAAATTTTATTTTATAAATCAATTAAGTTTTCAGTAAAAATATTATCACACCAACATCATTCTTGTTCTAATTGGAAGCTGATTAGTGAATTCTGTTCACTTTCATTCGTTATGTGTCCTTAGTTCTATGAAATAAAAACTTACACTTGTCGACGCATGTGTTTTATTACACATTATGCAAGATAAGAATTTTATTTCAAATGAATAAGTACATGTATCTTCACATTTCATCGATAAGAAAAGGCTTTATTGCAGAAATCACAAACTATTGTTTCTCTTTCGTATGCTGCAATAAATGCTTCTTTAATTTTGCATTCTGAGCAAACAAACATTATCAGATGTCACAAACATAAGGTCTCTCCTTCGTAGGCGTCAGTAAATGATTCTTTAAACTTGTCAACTGGGAAAATGCTTTATTGCACAACTCGCAGGAATATGGTTTCTCTTTCGTATGCGTCACTAAATGATTCCATAAAGTGCTCCGTTGAGAAAATGTCTTAGAACATATATCACAGGCATACGCTCTCTCCTTTGTATGAGTCAATAAATGAATTTTTAAATGTGCCTTCTGAGTGAAAGAGAGATTGCAGGTGTCACAAACATATGGTTTTCTTCGTCGACTGTTTTGTTCTTTGGACTTATTAGCTGTGAGTAATATCATTAATTTTTCATAGTTTCATTTCCATGGCGCCTTGACGAAATGTTTTTATATTTAGATTTCTAGTGTTTCATATCTTACTGTTTTGAACACGATAGGTTTGTTGCTTCAATTCACCTGAAAAGAAAATTCTACATTAATCTCTGTTCTTGACAAAAAAAACCTTTAAAATTTATATAAGCTTAATATAGTTTAATTAGAATATATATTAAATGTAACCAATTCATTATGCAAAAGATGAAATGTAACTTGTATTTAAACGATGTTATAAAAAGGAAAACTATCGTAAACATAATTCAACGAATTCATCGGAACTGAAAATTTTAATCGTTAAATCAAGAATGATATAGGGATCTAAAATAAATAAGAATTAAATAAAATCGCCGTATTTAACTTATGAAACATTCCTAATATGACAGTACACAAAAATCTTTCGTAATGGTGAGTACATGCTTCTTTAAATTTTTGTATTGAGAAAACGCAGGCGACTTCTCTTCCGCGTGAATCAATTAAAAACACATTGAATTATTTTACAGAATTTAACAAGTAATACTTTTAATCACGTAGAGGAAAAGGACTTCTAAACAAACTCGCAAACGTGAAATTTCAGAATATTTCTATCTTTAGATTTTACATAATTAATTAACTCCCTCCCCTCAAAACAACTATACAAAAACTACATTCGTATTTCTCATTCATACGCGCTAGCAAATTTGCCATTAAAAATCTAATTGGCTCACAACATTCTCTTTTCAAGACAATGACTAGACATCGGGTTCTCTTTATACACGTTGGTTAATGGTCCCTTAAATGTATTAGAAAGAAAATATTTTATTACACGTTATGCAGGCAAAGGGTTTTATTTTAATTTAATAAGTACAGATTTCTTCAAATTTCATCGAAGATAAAAAGACTTTATTACAGATATCACAAACTACTGTTTCGTTTTCGTATGCGTCAGTAAATGATTCCTTAAATTGGTCCGATCAAAAAATGTTTTAGATCAAATATCGCAAATGTACGGTCTCTCATTCGTGTGAGCCAATAAATGCCTCCTTAAATGTGCATTCCGAGTAAACGAGCGATAGCAGGTGTCACAAACATAACGTTTTTCTTTCGTGTGCGTCACTAAATGATTCCTTAAATTGCTCCGATCAAAAAATGCCTTAGAACATATATCACAAATATACGGTCTCTCATTCGTATGAGTCAATAAATGCCTCTTTAAATTTGCTTATTTAGTAAAAGTGCAATTGCAGGTTTCACAAATATAAGGTCTCTCTTTCGTATGGGTCAATAGATGTTTCTTTAAATCGTTCTCATCAGAAAATGCCTTAGAACACAAATCGCAAGCATGTGGTTTTTCTGTTGTATACGTCAGTATATGTTTCTTGTAAGTGCTCCGATCAGAAAATGTCTTAGAACATATATCACAAACATAGGGTTCTTCATTCGTATGAGTCAATAAATGCCTCTTTAAATTTCCATTGTGGGTGAACGAGCGATTGTAGGTGTCACAAAAACATAGTCTCTCATTTGTGTGAGTTAATAAATATGTCTTTAAAGTGCTCCGAAGAGAAAATGCTTTAGAACATATATCACAAACATATGATCTCTGTTTCGTATGAATCATAAAATGCTTCATTAAAGCGCTCCGGTCAGAAAAAGCGTTGAAACAAATACAAATGCCTTATAACAAAACGGCTTCTCTTTCAAATGCGTGAGTAAATGTCTTTTCAAAGAACTCCTTTCAGAAAATGTCTTATAACACTTATCACAAACATGCAATGTTTCTTTCGTATGCGTCAATAAATGTGTCTTTAAACTTCTTTCATGAGAAAACACTTTACTGCACATCTCACACGAATATGATTTTTCTTTTGTATGTGTTAGTACATGATTCTTTAAAATTGACATTTGAGAAAACGCGTTATTACAAATACCACAAGCGTATGGCTTCTCCTTTCTAAGGGTCAATAGTTCTGGCTGTAAACATTGCTGAAGAGAAGACGCTTCACTACACATCTCTCTGACATACAATTTTTCAGTCATAACCGTGTATAAATTTCACTCCAAAATGCTTTAATCTGAAATGGTGTACTGTAATGTTTACAGTAATGCATCATAGTAAATCTGTTCATATATAATTCCCACTTATAATATTTCTTTTTTTTAAAGCTTTATAAAATTTAGTTACTCGCGAAATATTCAGTTGCATATGCGAGACATACGGCTAAAACTTTATGTCAATAGACATTTCCAGTGCATATGCCAATCAGATGAGTTTTCTTCATTTGTAACATTCACTTTTCAGAAAGTAAATACTCTTGTCGAGTAGAGCATTTATCACAATTATTTAATGTCAGTCATCTTCGTCGACTGTTTTGCTGTTTGGACTTATTAGCTGTGAGTAATGTCATTAATTTTTCATAGCTTCATTCCCAAAGCGCCTTCGATGAAATGTTCTTAAACTGAAATTTCAGTTGCATCTCAAAATACCGTTTTCGCGACGATACATGTTTAGGTTTGTTTCTTCAATTTACCTGGAAAAAAATTCTGCATTAATCTCTGTTCTTGATATGAAATCTTTAAAATTTATAAAAGCTTAATACAGTTCAATAAAAATATATATTTAAAGTAACCAATTCAAAAAATGAAACAGAACCTTCTTCTCTTATAATTAAGTGATGTTTTAAAAATGTAATATACTTGGTGCCTAACTCAACGAATTCATCGACACTGAAAATTTCATTCGTTAAGTCAGGAATAATATCTGGATCCATAATAAAGAAATAAACAAATAAAAATAAATAAAATTTCTGTATTTAACATATTTAATATACGGAGGTCTAATAAGACACTACAAAAAATATCCCTAATTTAAAAATGGTAAACTTTTTATTCGGCACTTAAATATACAACGAGTAATTAAGCAATATTTAATTTGAAAATGTAAAGTATCTTCTAAATAATGGATGGCAATTTCTTTCATTCTTCCTGATTTGAAAGCGTTCTTTTTCAATTTTTTGGAGAGAAGAAAATACAGCATTGTTAACATTCTGTAGCATGGAGTAAATTTTAACACTTTCCAAACTATGTACAGCATCAGAAAAAGTAACAGTTTTAAATCAGTGTTTCTGCATCAGAATCGTTATTCTTTGGTTCCGTCTCACATGTACCATAATCATTAGTTTCTCGAAGCGATTTCTTGATCAGTGTCTACTTGTGAAACCAGAAATCTCGCTTTCTAACAGCATTTTTCAATTGTATTTGTAGAAACTCGGTCACACGATTATCTCACAAAATATACAGCATCCAATACTTTGGTCTTGCATTTTTTTCTTCGCATTTTCGTCCAACGATGCAATAATTATTTTCATAGGCAGCTTTCTATAATCAACTTTTACTGAACGAAATATACGAAATTCAGGGCCTGAAAGACTTGTACAGTTTGGAGCGAAAAAAAAATTTTTGACGTGTTTTAAATTGCATATTGGTGAATATGCGACGCAATAACAGATATTATATATGAGTGATCTTCTGGTATTCAAAGACATATGAAAAACATAAGAAATCTGTAAAGAGTAAAGAAGTCATCTAGGGATTTTTTTTTTGTTGCATACTTAGTTTGCAAGTTCTTTACATTTTCAAAACATCGCAGTTTTACAAATCTTTCTATCACAAATGCATCAAATTGCCAGTTCTATCAGCATTAACCGCAATCGTCATTTTGCTTAACAATCTTTTATTATATTTTTTATTTACATTCGTCTTTCTCCTCTCAGTTTCTTTTGGACTAATTTTTAAATTTTCCTAAAACAATCGATCCGGCATAAAGTCAATAGATATAGATAGGATGCAAAAAGTACAAAGTTTCAAAAGTACAAAAACACAAAGTTTCACATTGTATTTTCCGGCAATGTTGAAGATCTTTTTCTTTGATTAGAAGCCCCGTAATAGGTATATTCTTGGCATGAATGATTGAGTTGGATACAAGAACAGAAAAAGTTGCAT
Source organism: Argiope aurantia (assembly GCA_026543865.1). NCBI lineage: Eukaryota > Metazoa > Arthropoda > Arachnida > Araneae > Araneidae > Argiope > Argiope aurantia. Next base: position 281,897 of record JAPMOR010014585.1, on the reverse strand, counting down.
ATATAAATAGATAGATGATAGAACAGGCATATATAAATAGATAGATGAACCATGACGTAAAAACCCTTCATATTGGTTACTATCAGCTACTTTTAAGCCCCATTTCCCGGCTGTTAATGTGATAGATTTGCCTGAACATTACAATACATAATACCTCTTCATGTCTCTGCGACTACAACATTACACACAAACAGCACTTCTTTAATGAGCAGTTTAAGATAGAAAATGCGTTCGTTTTAACTGTTTGCAATAAAACGAAAATGTCGATTTTGAAGCATGCACAATGAATGGAATTCACAGATGCGTAACTCCACTTAACCTGACTTGACTTAACCTACATAATCTACAAATTACTGTACAGAAGGGGGGGAAACCCGTATATTTAACTTATTTCTTTTTCAGAGAAAGCGTTTCAATATAAGTAATATTTCTATGGCTTATCATTTATTTCTATCGAAAAATATTTCTTTCCATTTCATTTCTTTTTATTTAAAGTTCTCTGCCAAAAAAAATTCACTGTTCAAATTACAGGCAGGAGTATTCTTTTCCGCGTGAATCAATAAAAATAAATCTAAATTATTCTACAGAGTTTAAAACTTAATTCACAATATTAGAGAAAAAACTCTTCAAAACAAATTGTAGATATAAAATCTTAGTATATTTCTATCTTCAATGCATGTGTAATTAGTTATGAAAAAAGACCACCAAAAACTACATCCGTATTTCTGATTCATACGCGCTAGCAAACGTATCATTAAAAATTTTTTTCGCCGAAAAAATGCCCTATATAAGTAAATGACAAAAATATATTTCTTTGTATAAACAACAGTATATATTTCCTTCAACAGGTTGGATCGGAAAATGTTTTATTACACATAATACAGGCAACAGATTTTCTTTTTTATGAGTATTTACATGTTTCTTAAAATTTCGTTGACGAGTCAACTCCTAATTGCAGATACTAAAAGCATGCACTTTCTCTTCCATAAGAGTCAATAAATGCCTGTTTAAATGCTCCTGAGGAGTAAATGTGTAGTTGCAGATATCACATACTTATGGTTTCTCCTTCGAATAGGTTAGTAAATGTCTTCTTAAGGTACTTTGATTCGAAAATGCTTTGTAACACTTTCCGCAAGCATACGATTTCTCTTTTATATGGATTAGTAAATAACTCTTTAAACTTCCTTGCTGGGTAAACGCTTTATTGCACATCCCTCACAGATACGGTTTCTCTTTCGTACGAGTCAGTATATGTTTCTTTAAATTTCCCTCATGTGAAAACGCGTTACTGCAAACCTCACAAACATATGGTTTCTCTCCTGTATGAGTTAGTAAATGTGTCTTTACACTTCTTATCTGAGAAAACAAATTATTGCAGATGCTTCAGACATACGGTTTCTCTTTCGCACGCATCAGTAAATTTTTCTTTTATCGGCGTATGACTGCGTTTTAAAGTGCAGATTGTAAACGCTCGATACTTAAAATAAACATTTCTTATTTAGGATATTACGACCAACGATTGAAAGTGTTTTAAGGAACTTAAAATCAAACACAAACTACGTCAACTCCAAGTAACGGCGAGCATCTCACTCGTTTATTTACTTTTTACAAAAATTATCCTCGTTGCCAGATGCAACAGCAGAAATAAACTTTCATTTAACACAAAATAATATATCAAATATTTTTGCTGCAATTACTTCAAAAACAAACATGAACAATTATAACAATTAAACAAATACAGAACATTAACAATTATTTGTAATATTTAGTTATGTGTGAACCATAATGACTTGCGATGATGAGTTGCGTTACTCACAACCTGTTCCTACATCACTCCCTTGCCAGTAACGAAGTTACGCTAATTAGAAAAGAAAAAAATTGAAAATGACATTTAAATGTAATATGAATATAATGCACTAGAACAACATTTTAGACATTGTCTGTAAAACGCACAGGTAGTTTTATTTTTCTTCCACAACGTGTTTGTGTGGTTAAAGCAGGCAGTTTGTCGTCCTTTTTTGGATCACTTAATGCATTCTTATGTTGCATCCTTTCAGTTGAGCCACTTCTTTTGGGTTCACAAGATGCAGGACTGTTAACATTTAATGGCAATGGAGCATCAGAAATGTCAAAATGTGTTAACTTATAGGCTGGTTTAATTCGATCAATAGAAATATTTACACGTTCACCTTTGATTAACAACGTGAAAAATTTTTGCGTTCGTTGTAATACTAAAAAGGGTCCCTCATATGGCGGTTCTAAGGGTTTTTTTACACGATCGATCCTAAGAAATACGTGAGTAGTTGTATTTAAATCTTGTGGAACAAAAATGTGTTGTTTACATTTTTGTTTGGGTATTCTTGGTTTTACTAACTGCATCTGTTTTCGCAGATTATCAACAAAAGAATCTGTAATGGACACAGTTTTCGAATCTTCAAAAAACTCACCAGGTAATTTGATAGACTTACCAAATACCATTTCGGCTATTGTAAAACTACTGTCGTCTCGAAGAGAAGCTCGTAAACCCATGAGAACAGTAGGCAATGACTCAGTCCATCGAATACAGTTGTGGCATCTAATGGCTGCTTTTAGCGTGCGATGTAGACGTTCTATCTTTCCATTACTTTGGGGATGATAAGACGTCGTATGCCGTAATTTTACACCACAAATGATTGCTAATTTTTTGAATAATTCTGAAGTAAACTGAGTTCCTCGATCCGTAACCACGAGAGAAGGTACTCCAAATCGTGTTATCCAACATTCGTAAAAAGCTTGTGCAACAACTTCAGCAGTGATCTGCCGTAAAGGAACCACTTCCATCCAAGATGTGTGTCTATCGATGCATGTCAAACAATAGATGTATCCATCCGATGGAGAATACGGCCCAATCAAATCAATATGAATTACACTAAAACGATCATCTGGCGGTTTAAAGGTTCCAAATTCGGATTTTGTATGCCGCGAAATTTTATTTTTTTGGCAATGTAGACATGCCTGTGTCCAGTTACGAACTTCCTGTTTTAGTGAAGACCAAATGAATCGTGATGACATTTCTTTAACTGTTGTACGAATTCCGGGGTGAGATTGTAGGAACAGGTGAGTAACGCAACTCATCATCGCAAGTCATTGTGGTTCACACATAACTAAATATTACAAATAATTGTTAATGTTCTGTATTTGTTTAATTGTTATAATTGTTCATGTTTGTTTTGAAGTAATTACAGCAAAAATATTTGATATATTATTTTGTGTTAAATGAAACTTTATTTCTGCTGTTGCATCTGGCAACGAGGATGTTTTGTAAAAAAGTAAATAAACGAGTGAGATGCTCGCCGTTACTTGGAGTTGACGTAGTTTGTGTTTGATTTTAAGTTCCTTAAAACACTTTCAATCGTTGGTCGTAATATCCTAAAATAAGAAATGTTTATTTTAAGTATCGAGCGTTTACAATCTGCACTTTAAAACGCAGAGTCATACGCCGATAAGATAAACAATGGATTTGTTGAAACATCCGCACACGGAAAGGCTTTGGAATAAAAGGTCTAACCTTTGATGTAGATGTGTCGCACCATAAAGATTTTCCGGATGGAAGTTGACACTGCTTAAATTTCAAGGATTTACTGTAAAGTCGCAGTTGTTTCAGTTCGTCATCATCAATTTGGGCGTCAGCAATTTGATCATAGTCTATAGTTGGCAGGCTAACATTAGCAATTCTCGATAATGTATCTGCGACAATATTTTCCTGACCATTTACATAACATATATTTGTGGTAAATTGAGAAATATATTGTAAATGTCTCAACTGTCTTGGTGACGCTTTGTCGTTCTTTTGCTTAAAAGCAAAAACTAAAGGTTTGTGATCAGTGAAGATCTGGAAATCTCTACCTTCCAAATAATGCTTAAAATGTTTTACGGACAAATAAATAGCCAAAAGTTCACGATCGTACGTCGAATAATTAGTTTGTGCCTCATTTAGCTTTTTTGAAAAAAATGCGATAGGTTTCAACCCATCAGGTTCGTATTGTTGCAAAACTGCTCCTATAGCCAAATCCGATGCGTCTGTGTGAAGAGACAGAGGATAATCGGCATTTGGATATGTCAACATTGCAACTTCTGCTATATCCATTTTGCATTTTTCAAATAGTTTTACAGTCGCCTCACTCCAAGGGACTTTTCTCTGATCTTTCTTTTTGGCACCTTTTAAAAATTCATGAAGAGGGGCTTGAGTTGCCGCAGCAATTTTTTATGTACGGACGATAGAAGTTTAGCATACCCAAAAATGTACGCAATTTTTGAAGGGTATTTGGCAATGGATACTCTAATATGGCCTTTACTTTTTCAGGCAGAGGCCTTGATCCTTTAGCCGAAATTTTATAGCCCAAAAATTCTAGTGAATCAACTCCGAAAACTGATTTGCTGACATTTATGCGAAGCCCGTAATCATTTAAGCGTTGAAAAACTATTTTGAGATGTGAACGATGTTCTTCTGCATTAGAAGAGGCAATCAATACATCATCTAAATAAGGAAACACAAAGTCTAAATTTCGAAATACTTCGTGAATAAATCTTTGGAATGTTGCCGGAGCATTCCGTAAACCAAAACTCATTCTGTTAAATTCGTAAAGTCCAAATGGAGTAATAATAGCTGTTTTTTTCTTGTCCTCTTCTGCAACAGGAATATGAAAATAGGCCTTAAAAAGGTCAATTTTAGAAAATATGACTTTGTTTGGTAAAATGTGCTGAAAATCTTCGAGTCTAGGAATTGGATATCTGTCTGGAAGTGTTTGGTCATTCAACCTTCTATAGTCCCCGCATGGTCTGAAAGATCCATCTTTCTTCGAGACCATATGCAGTGGACTGGCCCACTCTGATTTAGATGGACGAATAATATTATTGTCCAGCATAAACTTAAATTCCTGTTTAGCAGTTTCTAATTTCTTTGGATCTAATCGCCTTGCTTTAGAATACACTGGTGGTCCCCTAGTTTCGATGTGGTGTTTTACCGTATGCTTTACATCAGAAATAAAAAAATTTAGGTTTTGTAATAGATGGGTACAAATGCAATAAATCTGAATATTTACAGGCACTGTACATTGTATTTACACTGACGTTTAAGGCAGGTGCAACTTTACCTTGAGTAGAGAGGTTAGTTATTCCATCAATTAATGTTTTATTCCTAACGTCAACTAACAAATGGAAACGATTTAGAAAATCTGTTCCTAAAATTGGCTTTTTTATATTTGCTATGACAAAAGGCCATTGAAATTCACGACGTAATCCCAAATCAAGGGTCAATACTTTCGTTCCATATGTTTCAATTTCAGTTCCATTTGCAGCATATAATTTATAGTCGCTAGTCGAAATTTGTTTTGTCGTATTGGGAATAATGCTGACATCAGCTCCACTATCAACAAGAAAACGCAAACCCGTTGTTTTGTCAAAAACAAATAGACGGTATTTACGGCAATCCTGAATTACTTCCGCAGCAGAACTCGCCGTTAAGTCTGCTGCTGATGCGAGTTTTCCGAATCGGCATTTTTCCATCCACAAGGTTGTTTACATTTATCTGGATAACATTTTGCTCCAAATTTATAGTGAAAAAAACAGTACTTACCAGCAGGATGAAATCGTTTACGAGACGCGCTGCGTCCCCGATTGTTTTGAGTAGCACATCTGCTCTTTGAACGACCGCGTTCAAGTTGTAAGCGGTTGATTTTACGCTCCAAAGAAACAATCTGCGAACGTAAACTATTAATTTCACTATCCTGCTGTATTTCACCTCTAGATGTAGCATATAATTCGCGATTCGGATGCATTTCTACAATACGGTCAGCCATTTCTGCAAGTTTCCGGATATCTTCATTGCTGACGATAAGTATATTTCGGATGGAATCCGGCATTTTTTGAAGAAATAGAGTTTTCAACACATTATCCGAAATTCCATCTGTCGCCAAACTACGCATTTTTTGAAGTAGTTGAGTTGGCCGTAAATCGCCTAACTCCATTTCTGACACGAGACGCTGAATACGTCTATTTTCACTTTCTTTAAAAGTGTTCAGCAATCTCTCCTTCGCAGCGGTATATTTATTTTCATTAGCATCAGTGACTATATCCCATAAATTTTCAACATATTTTGGTTCCATCTGCGCAATTAAATAATGAAATTTTGTTTCCTCAGATTTAATACCACTAATGGAAAATTGCGCCTCCACTTGGTAAAACCAAATTTCTGGCTTTTCTGTCCAAAATGGAGGAATTTTTACACTGACCTTGGCTACTTCACCATTACATGCAGTATCCGTTGAACTTAGTTTTGGTTCGTATTTTTCGCCGGTCGCCATTGCAGTTCTGTTTCCGGGTCACCACTTTATCGGCGTATGACTCTGCGTTTTAAAGTGCAGATTGTAAACGCTCGATACTTAAAATAAACATTTCTTATTTAGGATATTACGACCAACGATTGAAAGTGTTTTAAGGAACTTAAAATCAAACACAAACTACGTCAACTCCAAGTAATGCGAGCATCTCACTCGTTTATTTACTTTTTACAAAAATTATCCTCGTTGCCAGATGCAACAGCAGAAATAAACTTTCATTTAACACAAAATAATATATCAAATATTTTTGCTGCAATTACTTCAAAAACAAACATGAACAATTATAACAATTAAACAAATACAGAACATTAACAATTATTTGTAATATTTAGTTATGTGTGAACCACAATGACTTGCGATGATGAGTTGCGTTACTCACAACCTGTTCCTACACTTTAAATGTTCCTTCCGAGAAAACGTGTTACTGCACACATTACAAACATACGGTTGTTCTTTGGTATGCATCAATAAATGTGAGAAGATGCTACACAGCGCATCTCACAGACATACAATTTCTCTGTCATAAACAAGCATATATTTCACTTCAAACTGCTTTCATTTCAAAATAGTTAACTTTAGTGCTTCATTACTCTATATTCACGAGGCTTACTGAATGTCTTTTGAAAACATGCTTTATATAGCAAAATTTTGAATGTAAAAGTTCCATCTAAATAGTTTATAATTTTTATGCTTTATGAAATTCAGTTCCAAATAAAAGATCTGCTAAAAATAGGTCAATGAAATTTTACAGGAGTCAGCAGATATTTGCATTGGATTTGACAATCACGTGAGTTTTCTTTTTTCTGTGATTTTGATGAGCATAGCTCTTATTTAACATTAGTGTAGTGGCGAACCAGTTTATTCACAGGAAATATTACTTGTAATTACATTTTTTCGTATCTTAATTTCATGATTTTAAATTTCTGATATATTTATTTTTGTTGTTTTGGAAATAGCGCATTTATTTATTTATTTATTTTTGTTCATTGTTTCAATACACTTGCCCTTTTTTTTCCCACGAATCTTTACTCTTGAGGATAAAATTTAAAACAAATAGAAGATTACATAGGTTACATAAATATATATATTAAAATGTAATCAATTCATTAAACAAAAAATTAAACGTCTTCTTGCACTTCGCAAAAATAATGAAAATAATTTTCTTCGGGGAAGAAGTGTAGGGGGAAAAAAGCCCACAGATTATATTGAAAGCAAATGACAGGAAATGAAGAAACAGATTGTCTTTTTCAGTGTGCATATAAAATATATAAAGATCTTCTTTCTTTTCCTTCAGAAACAGGCCAAATTATATAGGAAGTTCTTTTTGCAATGAATGTTCATTTCAATTAGTGTACTTATTACACATTTCTACTTAATTCGCACTTTATCAGCTTTCTGTGGCTTCTCATTCATATCTATCGATTGTTTATTAAGTTTTTTTGCCCCCAAAATTAATTTACTGTTCAAGTTAAAAGTAAGAGTCTTCTCTTCTGCATAATCAATAAAAATAAGTCTAAATTATTTTACAGAGTTTAATAAATGATACTTTCAAAAGACGAGAGTAAAAGTTCTTTTAATATATTGCAGATATAAAATGTATGTGTTTATCTACCTTCATTGTATGTGTAATTACTTAAAAATTTTAAAAAATATAAAAATTACTTTCGTACCTTCTCATTCGTATACGTCAATAATCATATCATAAAAATATTTTCACTCAAAAAATAATTTATAAAATAATCACAAAGATACGATTTCTCCATAGCTTAATAAATGTCTCGTTATGGATCGCCAATCAGTAACTGCTTTATAATATAGTACATAACAGCACATGGTTTCTCTTTCGTGTGTGTCAGTAAATGTCTCACTAAACATTCATTCTGAGTAAACGTTTCATTGCAGATATTACAGACATGCTACTTCTCTTTTAAATGCGTCAGTAAATGTCTCTTTAAATTTCCCTTATCAGTAAATGATTAAGAAGATGCTTTACAAATACACGATTTCCCTTTCGTATGAGTCAATAAATATCTCTTTAAACATTTTTTGCTGAAAAAAAAAATGCTTTGCTGCATACCTGGCTGGAATATGGTTTCTCACTCGTATGTATCAGCAAATGTCTTTTTAAACTTTCCATCCCAGAAAATGCGTTATTGCAGTTACAACAAACATACGGCTCCTTTTTCATATGCTTATTACGTATGTCTTTAAAGTGCTCCGATCAAATAAACCTTCAATGACACAACATTTGGTACTAGACTCTAGAGTCAGTAGCGAAATTTTGCTCATAGGAAAAAACATTTTTTTCAGTCCATCTGATTTCTTTATCAAGTTTCCGAGCTGTATTGCTAATGCTGCATGTTCAAAAATGATTGGAAATATATCTTTAGAATTATGAAATGTAGATGTCTTTTATTTGTAAGACAGTGTTATTGAATTAAACATAAAGACAGATTATGGCATAAGTAAAGAATACATTATAAATTACTCACCTGTGTCAACAAACCGATTGGTTTATTTTTTTATTATTTAATTAAATACCTACATTAATGTAAGAGTAGAACAATTTATTTACAAACATATCCCAGAATACCAAATGCAATGCTATGTTATTTATTTAGATGGAGTTTTTGTAACATACAGACAAATATTTTTTGTCTTATATTATAAATAAGCATCAATTGAAAGTTTTTCTATTTATTTAAAGAAAAAATATGATTTGATTAATGTACTGTTATATATATCGCAGTGCCAGTATGTATTTTTAAGGAATATTTTTAAACATATAGTTGGGTATTTGGTGCTATTAAATACATAGATCTCACAGTGTAATTATGAAGATATATGGATACATGTGAGTTTGATCATTTGATCGCATCAATAAAAAAATAAATTTGTATATTAAAATACATATATCTCAGTTGCATAATTCAAATAAATTATGTTAAATTCTAATGAAATGATATTTTAATTTTTTAGAGTTATTCATATTATCATTTTACAGAAGAACTAAAAAATAATATTAAGCAGTTTTGAATAATGCATATTTAGCCTTGATATTTGTATCAATGAAACTTTTCATTTGATTAACACATTATTAAATTATTGTTAAAATACATTCTCTTATTATCTATCTGATGCTCATGAAACAATTAATTGCTTATCCTGAAATAAGAATGTATTTTAATTCAAACATAATTTGATGGTTCTTTTTATCTTTTTTTTAAATTTTTGAATTCAGTTTTTTAAAAAATAATATAAAATAAGAACCTAATTCATGCTTCAGAATGAAAGTTAATAATTACTATGTAATCTAAATTTGCATATGCTTTAATTATTGGAAATATTATATATAATTGAAATTTTATTATTTGAAATGTAAATATTAATTTTTATTAGTAAAATAATTTTTAATATTTTTATTTGCTGACAAAATTAGTAAATCATAAAGATGAATATTTAGAATTCTTAAATATTAAGATATAATAAGAATTTGATCATTGTAAAATCAAGTGCATCTATATAAACAGTGTTAGTAGAAGAAAATATAAAAGCTGTGATTATGTTCATCAAAATTTAATATAAAAATATAGCCAATAAAAAAATTATATGCTAAAATTTAAAACTTAATTATCAATTTTATTATATATTAGCTGCCTTTGCCGACAGGCTGATTTGTCAAGATATTGGTTGTATTTAACTTCAATTATATCTCATATTTGATAGTATAATTCAAATGACCTGTAGAGGCTCAAAACACATACATTCATTTTTATCATTATTATAGTAGAGATTATTCTTCAAAAAATGGATCAAAAGTGATAAATTTTGTGCTTCCTCCTTTTCTGATAGCAAAATAATTTATTATGTAATTTAAAATAGTATTTAAATATATATATATTAAAAGGAAAAAAAATATTTTAAAATAGACGATAATTAGTTGCAGATTATAAAAAAAAACAATAAAAAATGAATTTTTATGATATTAAAGATTTTTTTTTTATTTAAAAATCTAAACAATACCTTATTTAAAGATTTATATAAGCTTATGTTTTACTACCTGAAGTGTAGAAGTAATATTTCAAAAAAGATTGGTAATAAATCATTACTCCTCTTTAAATTATGTTAACCACATTAGTTAGGTGAAAAGTTAGTGTTTTTTAATATTTATTAAATTGTTCAATGTCTATTGTTTATAAGCTTAAATCTGTAATAGTAATAATCTTTGGGATCACAAGAAATTAAGGAAGAAATAAAAGAAGTTATAAATGAAAATGAAAGCTATAAACCAAAGAAGGATGAGTGCAGAAAATGTTTTCATATGTTTACTTAATCATAAGTCTGTGATCTATTTGCCACTTAGTAAATTCTATTAATTTATTTAACATTGATTTTTTTAATTCCTTTGGGATTTTAAATTTTAAGTGCTAGGAAAATGCTACATTCCCCAGAAATATATTTACTGTGAACAAATTATCCCCCCCTTTTAAATTCATTATAAAAAAAAGTAAGGGAATATTAAAAATAGCATACTTTATTAAAAAGATTCATTTCTTTTAATATTTGCTTATTTTTGTATAATATAAGTAAATCTATATGCACAGCACTAATCTAATTGGTGTGGCATGAAAAAAGAAAAGTGAAATATTATGAGAAAATTTCTGTATACTTTCTAACAAATAACAGAAATATGACTTAAATTTAGAAAATTTATTCTCATAAACACATCTATTGAAAATTGTCATATAAATGTGCTTATATTTGTAACATAAAATTTCTAAGAAATTAGATTACAAATAAATACTTATTTACTTTATAATTTCTTTCAACACTTGGGATGAGAAACCCTGTTAAAAAATACAGAACTTTAAAAATAATAATTTTTTTTTTGTGTGTGTATAGCAAAAGCAGTAGAAGTAATAATAACGAGAATAATCTTAATTGTATTGTATAATATACAACACTTTTGATGAGAATTTTTCAGAAGTATCCAAGTATACATTTATCATACAAGTTTGTGAATTCTATAACTGAGTGATTTAAAAAATTTCAGGAGAAAAAATGTGAGCATATAATTTATTTTTAAATTATCACATTTCTTATCTCTCAGAGCCACAGTAAATATGTTAATGGCCAGTAGCCATATTAGTATATAATAAAATTGTACATAAAATGTTTTTACTATAATTTTTAAAATTCTTAATTAAACTCCTTAACAGATCAATATCAGTAGAAACCGCATAGTATCAAAAATTTACAGGGGAAAAAAACATTTTAAGGCCAAGAGTTGCATATGAAACAAGTTTGAGGAAATATAGTCCTTGGAAATATAGTTTTATTGCATTTCTCTAAAGTTTCTCCATAGATATAGAATGTATATTTCTCAAACAGATTTGAAAATTGAAATATAAAGTTATTTCCCTGTTTTGAAGTACTTATAGATATGAGCAATTATTTTCATTTCACATGAAATAAGTTCTCTATCAGATGCAAAATTACTAATATTCACCATACTTCATTTTGAAATGAATCACTATTGATAATGTATTTCTTGAAATAGAAATGAGGATAGTTGAAGATGCCTCATGCAAGGAAGCATTGATATTAGTTGGTCTTTTTTTTTATGACATTTTAAAAATAAACCAACATTTTCAAATATATATATATATTTCCAAATAAACCTTGTTTCTTTTGGTCAGGTTAACATACGAGTCTGACATCTTTGCTATAAAAATGAGAGGAATTCATGAAAAAGCTAAGCGCCTAAAAATGCAGTTGGAGCAAGAATTTGTATAAATATTTAAAATAAACTATTGAATCCATGGGTCTAGAATCCTTTTAATTAAATATATGTCAATTTGATAGTATCTATAATTTGATGCCAGCTAATTGATACTGATAATTTGATGTCAACTAATTACATATTTTGTTTTTTATTATGTAGAAGTTACAATTTTTTAATATTGACCCCAAAAAGATATTTAAAGCAGATTGTAGATGAAACTGATAATACAAAATATCATATGTGTATATATATTGTATATAAAGTATAAGCATGTAATTTAAACACAGCAAATATTTTAATAAATTTAACACTGAAGTTACGACAAGAATAGTTGTGAAAGAATTAAATTACAGAATTGCACTAAAATGCTTTTTTATTCAAAATAAAATTTCTTATGCATAAAAAATACAATGGATTAAAATCTCAGAAAAATAATTTTAATTGAAAATTATTTTTATATAAGATTTTTAAAGCAGGGAACCTATAATAATACAAGCATGAATTACATTAATGCATAAAAATAATCATGACTAAGCATACGAAATATTATTATAAATAGCAATTTATAAATAAATTTTTGCAGTAGACAAATTACAGCAAAGAGTTATCACAACTCCATTTCTCAATTCCAAAATTGAACATGCCTTAAAAATCTAAACTAATTTTAAATAATTCAGGGTATTTATGCAAAACAGAATATTTATACAAAGATGTTTATTTTTAAAAAATTACTGGATTTTAACTACTTTACTCTCATCAGAAATTTGATTATTTCATTGAACTTTATACTATCTAAAACTTTTACATTTTTTCAATTTCTTACTTACATATATGTGTGTTTATTATCAACATATGTAAACTTCCTAAAAAAAATATGGGAAAATATTTCCCTATCCTTTATTTAATCCTATATCTGTTTAAATGACATGGACAGTTTCACAAACAGAAATATGTGATGTCTATAAATTGCATTTATAAATAACTGAAAATATTTCAAATCGCTAATACTAAATTATTAATGCTTTTTATGCTGGATTTTTTGCATTTACAAATATAAATATGAACACATAATAAAAAGCCTTTTTTAATTAATCATATAATTCACATTTCTGTCATGCTTACAAATAATTGAAAGTGCATTCAAAATATTTCCAAAAGAAACTACAATCGTATTTAAGATTAATCGAAAATTTGACATTCACATTTCCCTCATGCTTATAAATAATCGAAACTACATTCAAAATATTTCCAACACAAACAACAATCCCCTCGTAACTTCTTCCCGCGGAGCAGAATTTTTGGAGCAACCCCTAGATGCTTCTACATTTGGCTCGATAGCACCTTATCCAAAACAACTTGGCAAGCTCGAAGTTTGAGCATGCGCAGTTTTGCCTTTGGCAAATTGGTACGGACGCGGACTAAGGTCTAGTGCTGAACTATACCCCCGTATTGAGGAAGTTCCATATCTTTTACTTATATGGAACTCCTGAAAGATGTTACAAATGCAATAACAAAAATATTTTTTCCCCTTGAAATACTCTCTCTCTCTCTCTCTCTCTCTCTATATATATATATATATATATATATATTGTTTAAAATGTATACTTTTTATTTCACATTTCATTATTGATATTAATTAATTTAAAATTTTAGTAAGTAACTTTATATATTGTAACTGATTATGTTATTTAACTTTATATTTCATCTCATTCAAACAAATATAATGGCCAAATCATTATTGTTTATGCATTTATAAAAATCTTAAATAAGTTCCAATACATAAGAATATAACGAGAAAATTAAATTAAAACAATAGATATATATTACTCAGCTTTTAAAATTTAGATATAAAATCAGTCAAATTGCTTACAATGTCCTTTTCCAGACTTATATTAAATAAAAATAAATGGATGCTTAGGAACTTAAAAATAAAATAATATATATTTTTTTCAAAAGTATGAGAAGTTAGGTAATGGTAGTAGATAAAGATAGTATTAGAAGTAAAGTAGACATTTTTTTTATCATTGTACCAATATCTGCCACATTGGTTTAGCTTATTCTGGAATTATCCAGTGCTTTGATATTAATATTGCATATACCTATAATTCAAGCAAACTATTTTGTAGCATTTGCAATTCATTTAATACATTTTCTCATAACAGGAGATATGTAAAAATATTTCATATAGAAAGAATATCTTATGTAAGCACAAATGTTAAGCTTTTTGTTAAGGAGCAAATTTTTTGTAAGGATCTTTCATCCATAGGCACTAAAAAATAAATGTTAATTCTAAAAGGAATTACTTTGAATCTAAAATTTATTTTTCTGTTCTAATTTCATATCTAAATTAATTATTTTTAAGAATCTTGAAAAGTAGTCAAAACTGTTACTCTAAATTCACAATCTAAAAACATTCTAAAGAAAAATTTTATAACCAGCAGAAAGACAGTAAAATTTACTACAGAATTGTATGAACATGATTAATTAAGATTTAATCAGTCATCCCTACTGAAATTTTAATTTTAAATTTTCTCTTAACAGGACCAAAATTGTAGCATTTACACCTATATATTTTTTTTTCTTTCCAAAATTTTTTGATTACAATTGACAGTATATAATAAAGAATACAGAAATATTGCATATATTTTTTATTATTAAAATACATGCCCAAAATAAATCTTTGAAGATAGCTAGTATAGAAATATTATAGTATTACATAGTATATTACAAAGAGTGATCAAATTTATTTATAGCATTTAATATTGTCACTATTAATGACAGATATATAGTGGATAATTCTTTTGTTTTGTGCTTTTCTATATTTGTTTTTTTAAATTAAAGTTATAATGTTAAAATCCAATTTGGCAGTTTTCAAGAGTAGTTAAAACTTACTTTCACTTTTATTATTTATATTTTATCTAGGTTGTGAATCTTATTTCTATACTAAGCATTTAAATGAAACAATATAAATATCTGATAGTTTACTTCTATATTTGAAATATAAGGCAGCATCTGATAACATTAAAAATCTGAATGTAATGTGAACTACATATTAATGTCCCCATTTGCTAACCATAGTGAAGCATCATTTTATAATTATTTACTCTTCAGTGATCAAATTAATATTCCTATAGTCAAACTATTAATATGAATGTATTTCAGGAATTATTACGATGAAGAAATCTTTAATTTCTTCATCATAATCTAACATATATTTATTAATTATTTATTCCCTTAATTTATTAATCCTTTATTCCCCCTAATTTATTAATCATTAATAAGCCCTTTAGAGAAAATAAAAATTGCTCTAAAGTATCTTGTTGTGAATTAGTATCTCACCGGAGTTCAATCGGAGTGAAATGTAAACATCTCATCCTTTCATCGTTCCTCTCACTCTCCATTTTAACTAAATAAACGCATCCTGGCGCATGCGCAAACGTGCGGATTTTCTTCGAATCCGAGAATGAACAATACTCACGTTGAATTTAGGGAAAATTTTAATAAAAGATACCCTAGTACTGCAAACGAATAAAAAAAAATTCATTTGAAAAAATGTTCTTAGTACCTATTGAAATGCCTGCTTTATAAGCTCATGCATCAAATCAATTTAAGTTATAAATTGTGATTTTTTAAAAATAATAAACAGTTTATGTAAATATGTATATATATATATATATATATGTGTGTGATATTTGAAATTCATAAAATTAAATTTCAAAATGGTACGACTTTTGTAAAATCCCCAAAGAATATTGTAGCTTTATTAAATTTACTCTCCAACTATTTCGATAAATGATTCTTGCAAATAAGTTACAAGAGATAGTTTCACTTTAATAATTGTGATTACATACATACAGGGTGGATATAATTAAAGTGACCCTATTCAAACTGTTTTAAAATCTGTTCTGCCAATCGGATTTTGATGAAACTTGGTATATATGTTATATGGACTATAGGAGAAAAGCTTCTGAAATAAAATAAAAAAAATTCAAATTTTGACCTCTAGGGGGAATTGCGGAGCCTAAAGAAGGACAAAAAATCTGCCTGAGTAATTAGTTAAGTGAACGTGGAGGATAGGCGTCTGGAAAAGCTCTGGATATTACAAGATTTTCGCCATAGTTAGCAGGAAGCAATTCTTTGAATTTGGCCCAATGTGGGAGTTACTTGAAGATGGTAATCTTGCATGAAGATGGTAATCTGGAAACATTGCTATTGCTCTAAGCAGGAATGGTTCAATGTACTGTGCATTCTTGACAGAGCATGTTTTAAGACCTTGAGGAGTTAAAGCTTCAAAGAAAAATGGCCCAAGGATAAAATCAGCCGTAAATCCACACCATGCAGCGACGTAATCAGTTCTTGGTGCAGGTTATTAGAAGGTGAAGCACCCATCTGTGGTAACTTTGACTATTCACAGCTCCATCTAAAGAAAAGTGCGCCTCATCTGACCATAGAATTTGCCAACGCCACGCGTCATCGACTTCCATTCTCGCCAAAAATCGGCAAGCAAAATCATAGCGCGTTTTATGGCAACTTTTGCACCCAGTGGATTTTATACGAATACTAGTTTTAAATGATAGCAGAATTTTTCGTATTTTCGACCATGGATTTGAAAACTCATGTGACACCAAACGAACACTTGCTAAAGAATAGCTGAAACTGCAGGCTCTTTTAATCACTGCACTGCTACTTCTTCGTCAGTTTCATTCGCAACCGTTTTCCACCCTTTCTTTGTCAATACACCCAAGTCTCCTATCTCTTCAAATTTCATAATTATCTTCATAAAACCATTCTTCGACATGGGCCCTTTTCGTGATTACTTGAACGACGATATTCACGCAGTGCAGCTAAGCTATTGCTACCGTTCTGATAAAACAGTTTTACCGGTAAAACTCGATCTTTCTTCTGTAAGGGCATGATTGACAATGACAAAGGCACGCGGAATGATTTTCGAGCTCTGACTGCAAGTCTCTGTATAGATTTCACTAAATTGTATAAGGAATTTTTAAAAAGTGTCCTCTGATTGTCAAAATTTCAGCTATCTTTCAATTCCTACTCTTAGTTCAACACTCTCCTTATATATATTTATATATCTTGTTCAAATTTTCAATCGTTAATAAAATACTTTTTGTTCATCCACTCAAGTTCAAATACATTTTTTGTAAACTTGTAGTGGATGACAATTGATGTTAATGCAGTTTTTCACATATTAATTCATCAATTATTAAATTAAATTAGTTTTAATACTTTAAATAGAGTTTTAGCAGTTTGTAATGAAAATTGAAATTAACAGGTAGTAGCTCAATCGGTAAAATGTAAGGATTTCAGTATGTTTCACGTGAAAGTGAAGAATGCGAGTTTAATTCTAGCGAAAGTAAAGAATTGACTTAAATTTTTGTTATATTATTTGTTTTATTACAGATATCTTCTCCCCATGGTTCATATAAGGTTTACACCAAGTTTATCGAAATCCGATGGGTAGAACGAGCTCTGAATAGGGTCACTTTAATTATAACCACCCTATATGACGATTAAATAGAAATATCAGATTTAAAATCAAAACTGAATGACTAAAAAATTCCATACCTAAAACATTTCTATTACTGCAAATATTTAGTTTAAAGAATGAAATGATGGATGAAGAAGAAAAAATTCGCACTTCAAACTTGTCTTATGATTATGTCAACATATATTTTAATAATATATTTTCAGAAAATTTTATTTTAAATTCCAACTAAAAAGACACACGGAAGGAAAAATGTTTGAAAGCTTTACTTTTTCATAATAATAATAAAATAAAACTCGTAAAAGTAGCAACTTAGTTTACGATTTTTCGAACTACAAAGTGAAGACGTAGTTTTCAGTTCAAAATAGTTTTTTTTTTTTTTTTGGTATATAAAATTTTGATTTCTAGAAATTTAAAAATTTAGGATGTTTCCATCAACGAGGACAAAACAAAAACCTACCGAATCACAGTGATGTGGAACAGCGCCAATATTTAAGCTTGGCGACAATTGCGATCAAAATTCATGTTTGGTAACAATTTATAAAAGTAGAATGAAAATATTTTTTTTAAAAAATATTCATTTTGGTCTTATAAATAAAAACATAAGGGAAATTAAAAAAATTAAAAAATCAATATAGAAAAACATTACCAGATAAAATCATTTTATTTTAATAGCTCTAATAAAACGGAAATGCCTATTTTGTAGCATTTAATACAAAAATAGCACGCTTTAATCAAATCATGCTTTAGAGAAGAACTTTAGCAAAAGATGTCACATTCGACGGTTTTTCTTTCGTATATCTCAATAAATATGTAATCGATTTCTTTTTCACAAAAAACTCTTTAAAATATGTCGAATTCACAATGATTCTCCTTTCAATTTGTCAGTAAATATCTATGAATTTTCTTTCGGGGAAAATAATTCAACACAAAATTCATATTAGTTTAGTTTACTTTTTTACATTTATTGTTAAATGCTTCCTGAAATGGGCTTCTGAGGCAAAGCTTCACAGAATACGTCAAAGTTATAGGCAAGCATTAGTAAATACATCTTCAGATGTGTAAAGGAAATACTTTATTATTTAAACCTCAAAAACATTATTTCTCTTTTTGATGTGTCATTAAATGTTTCCTAAATTTGTGTCTAAGTTTTTTTCCGTGCGAATTAATAAAAATCGTTCTAAACTGCCAGATCAAGTTTAGGCCACGGTGGCTACGTGGTAATGTCGGTCTGGTAATGGTCCATGCGTCAGCTTTGGTATCGGAGGGTTTCAGGTTCGAAAACTGATTCCAACGAAGAGTCGTCGTGTAAGTGGATGTCGTGCACGTTAAATCTGTCTGGGCCGATGGTGTTGTGTGGAAGTTTGGAGAGGGAGTGACAGCTCAGGTGTGGTCCTCGTCATCTGACCGCGATCCAAAATCAGGAGGTTCGTCCCAAAATAGCCTTAGTGTAGCTTTAAAACGGGATGTTAATATGACTAAAACTAATAAAAACTTAAAAAAGCCAGGTCAAGCTTAGAGTGAGAAAGTCAATAAACGCATCTTAAATCTACATCATTAGAAAAAGGTAAACAAAACACTTCACAAACGCATGATTTTGATTTATTTGTATGCTTATTCCACAACATTTCACAATATAAGTTGACAACCAAGCCATAGTGCAAGCGGCAGCTAGCCCCCAAAAGCAAAATCCAGCTGCGAGGGCTATTTGCAAAAATCTAAACCAACATAGACAAATCAAAGTTTCCTGGATTAAAGCCCATGTTTGGTATGAAGGAAATGAAGAAATCGACAGACAAGCGAAGGAAACTGCGGAATCAAACATGAAACTATGTCATATTAAGGTACCAAAATCCTACCTAAAATCGTTCTTCAAGCAGAAAATGATGAAAGAGTGGCAAAAGGATTCGGAAGAGGGAGATACGGGGTGATCTACATTCAATATTCTCCCCAAAGTCTCTCTTCAACCAAGTAATTGGAAAAGGAAAGATATTCTTTTTACATTCCATGGGCAGTTCCCCACATATCTTCACCGTTTTAATCTGATCCCAAATGCATTCTGCCCTTGCGGAAATATTGATGCCACTCCAATCCACTAAGCAACAAATAGAATGTATCCTGACTTCCTTTTTTCACATCAAGGTCTGAACTAGAACGAATTTGGTTTCGTAGTGTTGCCTCTTCAAAAGGATGCAGGATGATAATACAAAGAGAGATTCGTCATTTCGAAGAAAATCAAGATCTGCACAGATTTAAAGAACACTATTTCAAAGAGTAGTATTGTATACATATATATTGATTTTCTATTATTTTGGTGTTTGTACATAGCATTTATTTGTATTTAATTTCTTATTTCTTCCTGTTCTTTTCTACTTTTTCTTTTCATTTCGAGCAGCCTTTTTTTTGTTAATAATTTTATTAGAATTATTTTTTCTGCATTTTGTAATCACAAACAAATTGTAAGTCTGTTTATGTAGATTAGCCTAAGTTTTCAATTTCTCTTTGATAGTTTGCTTAATAAGCCAAAGCCATTTTACATTTGAATTTCAACCAATTCTTTGCTCTTGGCAATTTTTTTTATCCAATATTAAAATCCCCTTACCAAATTTTGATAAATAAATGCCAGACGTCGAACAATTTGGATGATAGTCACAGCGATGGATGGAACAGAAGCTATTTTTGATATTTGACCCATTTCATGCTCATTACACTATTTAAATAATAATCAGTAGGTTATAGTTGCAAAGGCATGAAGTGGTGTTATGCATGCTTCATTAAACTCGTCATCAATGGCTATAGAAAATCTTTTTAAAAAATGTAATACATGTGGGGAAAGGCAACGACCAGCATTAACATGCGAAATATATTTATTAAGATTAAAGGGAAAAGGACAAAACATTGCTAACAAAGAACCCATAAAGATACATGAGCGTGAGCTGTACGTCTTACAGACTCACTACTCAACTCTCGTCTGCCAATAATGGCGGGAAAGCATCATGTGATGCATGACGCAACATGGCGCCATACAGGAGATGAGATCTGTTAACAGTTCCCACATCGGCCATCATGACAGGATAGGCGACCTCGCCTTAAGGTGTACAGTACAATGAAGTAAACATATTATAAAACAAACAGTAAATACAGAAAAAAAATAATAAGTTGCAAATTGAAATATTTACAAGATAAAACAATCAAAATAGTCATACCATCCGTGACAGCATAAGTATATAGCAATACAATAGCGTGCACTGGAAATATCGAATAACTAACTAAAAATAAAAATAATATTAGTGGTCAACATATAAAAATATAATAACACAAAAGAAGAAGAGAAATCTTCTATCGTCCAAATACACACACACAAAAAGAAGGAAAACAGTTGTCTTTTTCTTTAAGTAGTGTTCGGTTTTTTTTTTTCTTTTGAAAAACAATTCAAGTGATATGTTTTATATTGCTGGTCCATGGTTTCATATATTCAGCACAAGTTGAAGTTTTCGATGGTCCATCAAAGAAATCACACTTTTCAACATTATATGTGTTGTTTACTTTAATTTTGATCACTTTATATGGTCCGAGAAATTTTTGTTTCAATTTGGGACCAGGGCCAAATTGAGTGCGCTTGATTGCAACGAGATCATTCAATTGAAATTTTTGAGCATGTTTGCGATGCAGATTGTAATTACGACGATTTTCTTCTTGGATTTTGAGGATTTGTTGTTTTGCGTCTTTACGGAGTTCATCTCGCTGTTGGAGAAATGCAGATTGGATCTCTTTGTTGAAGATCTAGAGGATTTTTATATCATGCTCAGATTTCATTTTAGTTCCAAACAGAATTTCGAATGGAGTAGAATTGATACTTCGTTGAAATGCAGAATTACTAATTTGCTGAACGGCAGCAACATGGCTATACTATTTTTCAGGGTTTTCTATGGATAGTTTGGAGAGTACAGCTATGATAGTAGAATTAAGTCTTTCTACCTGACCATTTGATCTAGGAAGCAATGTAATAACAATATGGGTGATATGCTGATGCTCATAATATTCTTTGAATGACGTGGATGTTAAAGCGGTACCTCTGTCCGTAATAATCCTTGAAGGATTGTAGAAAACTGATGTTTGGCATTCGAGCTCATTGAGAACTTCAGCGGTGTCGGTGGACTTGGTCGGGTAAAGCCACACAAACTTCGTTAAGAATCAATGATAGACAGAATATGCTTATATTTCTTAGAAGTGCTGGGGAGAGGACCCAAATGGTCAATATGGTATGTATGAAAGGGAGTGACGTCTTTGTCAAGTGGATGCAAAGTGCCATCTAATTTGCCACGTTTTCTGTAATTTAGAATGCAAGTTACACAGTGCGTATACACCGTTCAATTTTCTCTTTCAAGTTTGGAATAACGAATTCTTTGTTTAACAGTTGCTACGTGCGTTTTACTGCAAAATGGCCACGTTCATGACAAGATTTAATGATGTTGGCTTGCATATCGTCAGGTACGACTGGTAAATCAATTCCGTCTATGTTCTTATATAAAATGTTGTTCTTGACTATGTAGTTCTCGTAAGGCGCATTTTAAAGTAATGCTTTTATAGCTGTAATATGCTCATCTGTCTGTTGAGCTTTGAAAATTTCAAGACTGACACAGTCTTGAATAATCATGCAGCATGGGCTTCTGCTGAGAGCATCGACATGAGTCATCTTTGAACCGGTTCGATGCTCTATTTCGTAGTCAAACTCCTGAAGGTATAATGCCCATCGCGAAATGCGAGAATTCATTTCTTTTCTATTTAACGTTTTCACGAATGCATTACAGTCAGTGATAATTTTAAAGTGTGATCCGAGGATGTAAATTCGAAACTTTTTAAGAGCTTCTACAATGACGAGTGCCTCCAGTTCATAACTGGTGATTTTTCTTTCGTTGTCAGAAGTTTTCTTGGACATATAATACACTGGATGTAATTTGCTATCTTCTTTGGATTTTTGTAGTAAGACATCAATTGACGCGTCTGTATGAATTTCAATGGGACTGCCGTGATTAAGAATAGTTAAAACGGGTTTTTCAGAAAGTGTCTGTTTTAAGCGTAAAAACGCAGCTTTTTGCTGAGCTTGAAATAAAAAGGGGGTGTCCTTACGAAGAAGATCATTAAGATAGAGTATGAGGGGATAAATTTTCTAATTTCGTAAGACCTAGAAAACATTGTAAGTCTTTTGCATTTTTTAACTCAGGGTAATTAAAAACGGCTTCAGTTTTGGAGAGTGAAGGGAACAAATTGCCGTGTTCTACTACGTGACCTAAAAATTCAATCTGACTATACAAAAATTGACATTTTTTAAAGTTTATATCTAGTCCATAATCGCGAGCTACTTTTAGAACAGTGTCAAGGCGTTCGAGAGCCTCACATTCATTATTCGCGGGAATGACGATGCCATCCGTATATAGCACAACAATGCCTTTTGCAATAAGATCACGAAAAACAGCATTTTATATATCGTATAAAGACATGAACTTAAACCGAATGGCATATAACGGAACTGAAAGTGACCTGTACTTGTGACGAAACTGGTGTAACAACGACATTTTTCTTTTACCGGGACATGAAAAAATCCATTACGCAAATCGAGAGTACTGAAAATTTTTGCATTTTGAAGACGATCTAAAATGTCATCAATTAATGGTAGTGGAAAATGATCTTTAACTAATTTACAACTTAATTTTCCATAACCTATACAGACTATGTTTTCCATCTTTCTTACGAACTACGACAACTTGATTAGCATAAGGTGAAGAACATGGTTCTATAATTCCATTTTTTAACCACTCGTCTATTTGCGCATTTACTATATCACGTTCTGCAAAGGGTAAACGTTGAGAAGTGTGGAAAATTGTCTCATCGTCAGTAAGCGTAATATCAAGATCGATGTTCGTGGTTCTAGTTTTGTTAGGTTTATAGGCTAACAAAATCTGTTCATTGCGAGTTTGTTTAGAAATATTTGGATCTATATCATTCGTGGGAGTATCGGCAGAAATGGTCATTATAAAACTGTCACTTTCAACAGGATCATCAGATTTAGAAATTTTGGAAAATACAACACCGTCAGGTTTAATTGTCACATTTGCCGGATTTATTATGTCGCAACCTATTATTAGATCATAAGTAGTACTATTATTAGGTACCACAGAAATAAAAACAGGAAAACTTTGTTTATCAATAATAATTTCAGATTCAAAGGCACCTATTATTTTAGTTCGTGAAAAACCGAATCCAGTTAGTGTTGTCTTGTTATTCGCCAACGGCGGCGACCCTAGTTTAATCCATGCAGAATGTTTGAGAAGTGTCGAAAAACCAGTATCGACTAATCCGGAAAGTATATTATTAAAAATAACAACCTCTTTATGCATATTCGACGGCGAATGCAATAAATGTACAGTGTTGACATTATCATGTGGGGTAGAACTGCCAATTCCAGCAGTACGGTGACAATCGGAAGATTTATGTCCGAAAAGATTACAAGAAAGACATTTAGGACCACGAGATCGATTAGGGCAAGACTTTGAGATATATCCACAATCGTTACAGTTAAAACAACGCATCTTACTGTTAGTCGGATTACTAAGATTCGATTTTGATTCTCTTAGTTGGACAGGAATGTTATGTATTGTACCACCTCTTTGGTCATTATTAGCATATCTAGAATACGACGTCTTTGAATTATTTGCGTTCATTGCACTTACGATAGTTTCGAAAATTCGTAATTTTTCTTTAAACTCAGAATAACATTTTGCATCGTGAAGAATAATTTTATCAGAAGGGGAACCCTGTACCCCATTTATTGTGTATTGAATAACAGAACATTCATCAATAAGGGTTTCAGACTGATTCGCAATTTCACGCATGGCAATAAAATACTGCATAAAAGTTTCATTCGAGCGCATTTTACATTTTTCTAATTGTTTATGTGTATCAATAGAAGTTATTTTATCAGAAAATTCATTAATTAATGCACTTTTAAAAGAATGATAGGAATTTAGATTTCTTTGAGAAAATAAAAAAGATTTAGCTGCATCGGAAACTAACTTCTTTGCAAAGCTTAATTTTTGTTGTTCGCATAAAGAAGGAAAAAGCAAAAAATTCTCTTCAACATCACAAAAAAAAAACTTTTAATAGAATAGGAATCGTTGCCTGTGAAGTTCCTAACACTGCTACAGAGATCGGTAATTTAGACAGACAGTAATTTAGGAATGTCGAACAGGATGATGTTCGTTTTTTAAAGCGGCCAGTATATGTCAGCACAGTTGCACAAGAACACGAAGCAATGGGGTCAAATCATGTGACATAAAAGTCACATGTCATGTACTTCTTGCGCATGGCATTTAAGTTTCATCCGCACCGCTTTCGTCGATCAGTCTGCCATTAACGTTCTCCGCCAAGAATGAAGCGGATTTTTCGTTTACATTTGAAGTTATAATTTTCGAGTCATTTTCTTTCCTCTTATTATGCGTTAACAGAGGAAATAATGGTGTGCTGATGGATGCATGCTTTAATGCGAAACAGAGTGACTATCATGATAAAATGTTTTCTTATTTTCCTTTCAACAATCCTGACTTGGGTTGATAGCTTTGGTATAGATTTTTTTAAGCCTTCGAAGTCGGTGATATACTCCAATCATTTTGAAGAATTCATTCAGTGTATATTCATTTATTAAATATAGCTGTTCCAGTAATTTGTTAGAAAAACTCTTCGAAGAAAGAGAAATCGGTAAGCGATTTGCCGTCATAAACAATCAAACAAAATCGTGAGTGCATTTCTAATTTACTTTATACACATTTGATGTAATTTCTGATAATTTTGAATAAGCTTAGAAGGTTTTAAAATGTTTATATGAATATTACATTGCATTTTTTTTTACAAAATCTTATGTAAATTTAATTAATGTAAGTAAACAAACTCCTGTTGCAAAAATAAAAACTGCTATAATGCTAAACTTAGGTGGAATTGAATATTACTAATTTTCTAATTACATTTGCAGATTTGTGATGGATTCAAAGTGAATTTATATCAAACAGCTTTTCTATTGTTAAAAATGAAATGTGAATAGTTAATTGTATTTAAACTGAAATTGACTGTTATCATAATATCCTGTTATAACAATGTGCACCTCAATGATTTCTGTTCTAATAAATAAAGGTCTTTTCATTGAAAATCAATTTCCATATCAGCATTTATTATATAATTTTTATTTTCAACTTCATTGCTACATGCATGTTTCACTTTTTTTTTCTTTCTATTTCTTTAACATATCAATTTTGAATTATAAAATTCTGTGAAAGCATAAAAGTGTTTCTTTCAACTCCTCTTTATAGCCTATTTAACGTCTCTCTCTCTCTATGTATATATATATATATCATGACCTTATTCTTGTTTATTAAATTTACTGTATTGTATGTTTTTGTTTTATTTCATGATATTCATTCAATGTATCTATTCAATTTATCAATGTAACTAGCATTTAAAAAAATTTCATAAATGTTCTGCTTTAAAAGTATATTGTTCAACATTATGTTTTTATTAGTTATAAAAAAAACTGTTCTTTAGTATCTAGGATGTTTCTGTTGAATAAAATTGATTTCATCATTTACATTGACATTCTTGTCATACTGTGTTTATATTATTTCAAAGTGCCTAGAAAAATAAATGTTGATAAATAGTAAATAGTTTTTTTGAATTAGTGAGTACATTGAAACATACATGTGATCATATTTTTTCAAATAATTATCACATATATTTTATCTCTCTCTCTCTATATATATATATATTTGTAATGTGTAAATAAAAATTATGAAAGCGTCATTTTGATTGTTTTTTTAATGATTTCTACAAATTAAAATGAAATTATTTATTCATAAGATGAATAGATTTAAAAATGGCGTCGGAGTTTAAGCTATGTTCTCCTGCAAGCATAATAATCATGCGATGAACGGGCCAACTGTATTCTCTTTCTTTTTTCGAGATTTACATATGTATTCCATTAACTAGCAAAAAACTTCTTCCTAATGTTTCCTTTAGATAAAAAAAAAATTTTTATTCTGTCATTGAATTAAATATTATGGACAACATCCACATGCATACACAAGATTTCTCTTTCATATGCGCCAGTAAAAGCAACTTCAAATTTCCCTCTAGAAAAAAACGCCTTAAATGTACAATTTGCAGCGATGCGATTACTCAGTATTATGCGTCAGTAATTATTTTGGTAATTACTTCGTCGAGAAAAGTGTTCCTTGCGTCCATCACAAACATGCGGAGTTTTCTTGCATGCATTAGTAAATGTGACTTTAAACTTACTGGTTTAGAAAATGCTTTATTGCTCACATTTTCATTTCGTATCAATCTATAAACGCACTTTCATATTTCCTTGCAAAGAAAACGTGTTGTTGCATATCTTGCAAGCGTGAGGATTTTCTTTTGTGTGCGTTAATGAATATCTCCTTACAATGTTTAGACCTGAAAATACTTTATTATTAAACAGATCACAAACATGTAGCCACTCTTTTGAATGGGTCGGTAAATGGAACTGCAAATTTCCTTTTGCAGTAAATGCTTTATTACATACGATGGTTTTTGTTTCGCATGTGTCAGAAAATATTTCTATAAAATGTTTCCACTGGAAAAACTTTTATTGTATATATTTCAAAGGTACGGTTTTTCTTTTGTATGCGCCAGTAGATGTATCTTTAAACTTTCTTTTCGCGTAAACGCTTTACTGCAAACCTCACAAACAAACGGTTTCTCTTTCGTATGCGTCCTTAAATGTCTCTTTAAATTTCCTTCTTGAGAAAACGCTTTACTGCAAATCTCACAAACATACGGTTTTTCTTTCGTATGCATCCTTAAATGTGTCTTTAAACCTCCTCTTTGACAAAACGCTTTGTTGCATATATCACAAATATATGGTTTCTCTTTCGTATGCGTCCTTAAATGTATCTTTAAACTTCCTTCGTGAGAAAACGCTTTACTGCAAATCTCACAAACATACGGTTTCTCTTTTGTATGCGTCCTTAAATGTCTCTCTAAACTTCCTTCTTGAGAAAACGCTTTACTGCAAACCTCACAAATATATGGTTTCTCTTTCGTATGTATCCTAAAATGTCTCTTCAAATTTCCTCGTTTAGAAAACGGTTTATTGCACATCTCACAAATATATGGTTTTTCTTTCGGATACGTAAGTAAATGTATCTTTAAACTTACTTTCTCAGAAAACGCTTTACTGCAAATCTCACAAACATACGGTTTCTCTTTGGTATGCAACCTTAAATGTCTCTTTAAACTTCCTTCTTGAGAAAATGTTTTACTGCAAATCTCACAAACATACGGCTTCTCTTTCGTATGCGTCCTTAAATGTCTCTTTAAACTTCTTTCGTGAGAAAATGTTTTACTGCAAACCTCACAAATATATGGTTTCTCTTTCGCATGCGTCAGTAAATGTATCTTTAGACTTCCTTTTTCAGTAAACGCTTTATTGCAAACCTCACAAACATACGGTTTCTGTTTGGTATGCATTCTTAAATGTTTCTTTAAATTTCCTGGCTCAGAAAACGCTTAACTGCAAATCTCACAAACATACATTTTCTCTTTCGTATGCGTCTTTAAATGTTTCTTTAAACTTACCAGTACAGAAAACGCTTTATTGCAAGTATCACAAAACACGGTTTCTTTTTCACATGTATCCTTAAATGTGTGTTTAAACTTCCTTTGTGAGAAAATATTTATCGCACATATAACAACCGTATGGATTATCTACCGTAGGTCCTTAAATGTATCTTTAAACTTTCCCGTAGACAAAACTTATTGCACACATCACAAACAAATAGTTTCTCATCAATATGCGTTGATGTTTGTGGTATTATATATTCCTGCACAGAAAAGATTTTAGTACACATTTTGCAGAATTCTTTCGTAAGCTTGCATATATTCCAAATTGGAGTGCATTGATTAGAAAATATTTTATATTGTATGATCCACAGATAGGCTTTTCTTTCACAGGTGTTAAGATATGCTTCGTTAAAGCATGCTTTTTATAAAATCTTTTGCAACAAAAGTTAGATCTGATTAAAAGGTTTCATCATATTAAAACATAAGTATCTGTTAAGTTAAGCAAAAGTATCCATTAGATATGCTACTTGCGCATGATATATATTTTACAAAAATCGATAGAATATATATATATCTAAATTTTTCAGAGAACTACTTTTTTTATTGTATATATAACGTAATAGCTTTATTTTCAATTATATGAGATCGTAAACCGTGTTGAAAAGCAGAGCGTTAACTGCATAGATTTAACCTTGAGCGTATTGGCTGACAAAGAGGAATTGTTAAACTTCTATCGTTCGTATATTTAATCTTGATGATTTATAGGCGATATTTTTTCTCTTTTCGTCGGTTCCATAACCTAACAAAAGAAAATTTTATTAATCTTTGCACTTGAAACTAAATGGTCAAAATTAAGAAAATTACAAACCTATAAAAATTAGATAAAAATATATCGTCAATATATTACAATTTATTATAATATGTATTATGTATATAGCGAAATATACAATATATTTTTAACACGCACTATTTTATGCGATTTATTTTTAATAATGTGTATTATACATAAAACGTACAGTATTTTCACGCCTTAGTTATAAATGTTTTTTAAAGAAATGTAATGTTTGTATAAATATGAAAAAAAAATCAATCAAATCTTATATCAAGAAGTCAATATCTCATAGTATATTTTACTAAAAATTCTCTTTAAATATGTTAAAATTAGGTTATGCATTTAATTGAATTAATGTAAATGTTAAACTATCGAATTTTAAGCTAAAGTAAAGAAACTTCTTTTAGAATTACATTTTGTTACGATTTCGGAAAAATAGCAGAGTTTAATTTAGTTACATACACACGCACACACACACAAATAGAAAAGGAGAGAGAAAGAGAAATAATAAAGAAAGAAATAGAGTTTCATAAAGTTTTTTCACGTGGTGCACTTGAAAGAAATTTGAGAGTTGTAGAAAAAATAACACATCCTTTAAACTATTTACATCCAGTTACATTAGAGATAAAGGAACTGCATTATGTATATCTACTTAGAATAAAAGAGAACGCGCAGTGTGAGTTGTCGTCTCATAGAATAAATTGTTTGGTCAAGGGAAACGAAATTTGGCATAAATATTATTTGGCGGGTTAGAATGTGCACCAAGTAATGCTTTTTTTTACAATTTTAATTAATTGAAAATAAATTTTGATAGTTTTCCTGCAAACTCTCAACAATATTATTTTGTTAAATTGATTTATGAAATACTTTAAAATAATAATGTTAAAAAAAAATTTCACGATACGAATTTGTTCACCGGGCAGTTCCCCCCTTTTCCTAATGGTTTGGTGAAAATAATTTTTTAAAATCTACTTTTTAACAATACATTTTGTTGCAAAGGAACTCGAATCTTTTTAATTGTTTCCTTAACTATATAATAGTGTGATTTCACAGTTAAAATATCAGGGCAAAAGATTTTGTTTAATACTTGAGTAGCGAGTTTGAGAAATAGCTAAGCGAAGTTACAGTATGACAAATGTTAGAAAACAAATGAAGCCAAAATTAAAAACATTTATTGCACGGAACTTTATACACAACGAACAAAACATAATACTGATTCTGAAATATCACGGCTGTAATGTCTGCAACAATTCGGTACTTAAAGATATTGTGTTCAGAAAATCAAACATTAAATAATGCATAATGAATTGGAACGAAATGCAGTCAATATTCTCTACGAGCCAGAAGGTCGTCAAAAGAGGTAGTATGATATAATATCTGAAGAAGTGTTTATATTAGAGCAACAGGCTTTATTAAATTATAATTATCATTCAAAAGAAAATATTTGTCATATTCATCAATGTTATGCAAAGTATGTTATTAAATTGATTGACTTTTTCTTTATATACTTTGCGTACAATGAAACATACTACTGGTCCAAAGTAAAGCAAGTTAGAGAAATTCCACGTTTTTTTTAAGAATAAGGGCCCCCGAAGTAATATTTTTTTCATTAAAAGTGATATTTTCTAGTATAAATGTGGTGGAGAAGTTTCAAGCGTCATCCGTTATGAAACAATTGTCTGCAGTGATTGTGTCATCCTGGCAATTTATTATAAAATCGCTCCGAATGCGAAGGATTTCATTTCGTTTGTTGAGCTGTCGATGTGCGTTAGCTGTGCATTGCTTTTCAAATTCAACTGTTTATTTCTTTTTAAAATATGTGAATTAACTCATGAGAAGCGCCAGGTTATTTTAATGCACCAAGAAAAAATTTCAAATGTTAGGACTGCTCATCGGTTCGACTGCAGTAAGTCGACTGTTTCACGCTTCATAAAATTATTCAAAACCGAAGGTATTGTAGGTAAAAAGCCAAGACGTGGTCGTTCGAGATTATCTTCTAAACATGTTGATGCTACATTTACACGATTATGCCGTAAAAATAGATTTGCAAGTTCAGCTACACTTGATCGAGAAAGGAATGAGTCCACGTTTGTCATTGCCAGTCCCAGAACAGTTCGCAGGAGGCTCTGTAAAGATGGTTATATGGCACGAGTACCTAGAAAAAAACCCACTATCGACGAAATCAATATGGAAAAAACGATTGGAAGGAGGGGGAGACCAAGGTGCACAAAAATTGGAGTATTTCGGAATGGATACAAGTTATATTCAGATATGGAAATCACTTTTCTTTAATGTCTGACAAGCTTTGTCACGTTTGGCGTAAAGCAAACGAGACTATGAGGCCAGAATACCTAGTTTGTACATCAAAACGCCTATAAAGCATAATGGTGTGGAGGTGCATACCATATCAAACAACTGGACGACTTCATTTTGTACAGGGAGCCATGAATGTTGACAAGTATGTTGGTGTGCTGAAGGATCAATTGTTCCGTAGAGCTCGTGACATGTTCCAAAGGCAGAAATGGATATTTCAGCCAACTCTAGCACCCTATCATACATCGAAAAAGATAAAACAAACTTTACAATTAATTTTAAATTTCCTTTCACTTCAGTTCTAGCCTCTATATCGAGATGTTCGTTATTTTAGGTTAAAGCTGCATTTGTAAAACATGGTATTAATTTTTTCGCATGACCAGGAAAGTCACCCGATTTAAACTCCACTGAGAAGTTATGGAGTATAATAGGAAAGAAAATAACAGAATAATTCAAAAATAAAATGAGAACTTCAAAAAACAATAATTAAAGTTTGGCACCATGAAATAACGAAAGAAATGTTGCAAAACCTTGTGGATTCCATATCTAACACAGTGGATGCTGTGACTGAAGCTAGAGGCAACCTAACCAAATATTGGATGCTTTTCAGTTAACTTGAACACTTTTACTATCTTTTCTGATCAAAAGAACTTTAAATTTTTCCTTCACTTCATTTTATTCCGAGGAACCAAAATGAATTCCGATACTGATAACCTGTGCATTGTGTTTGTATTTTATTCTTTTCGAAATTAAATAATTTTTTTGTTCAATAACTTAATTATAACTTGCCTTTAGACTAATTTAACATATTGACATAAAAAAATATCACTTTAAATGAAAAAAATATTACTTTTGAAGGGCTTATTCTTGAAAAAACGTGAAATTTCTTAAACTTGCAATACTTTTGAACAGTAGTGTAAATGTTTATACAAAATCTGATGCTTTCGCGTGCTATACTATTCGACAACTAATTACATCTTTTTCATGCATATATATGCCAGTCAGTACATTAAAAATAACCAAGTGTTAATTGTTTGTATTGTGTGTTGTATTGTTTGTCAACGGATTCTAAAGCCCTTCGCGCATGCGTTAGAATGAATTTAATTCAGCCAAATGGGGTTGAGACAAAAGAGTAAAAGAGGGGTGTTTGCATTTAGCAATAAAGTTAATTCCGGAAATGCGCATTTCTTTCCGCGTCTCACCTATTAGTTAAATAGAATAGTCAGAAAGTGGTCGTCTCAGGATAATTAAACGAACAGTAACACTTGATTACATTACAACGATGTTAAACACCCCGTAAGAGTTATGATCTGGGGTTATATGACAACAAAATTCATGGGCAGATTTAGTGTGATCAATGAGAATATAAATACCCCAAAGTTCATAAATGAAATACTCATTCCAAAACTACCGTATTCTGTATGTGGGCTTTTCTAGAGAATGAAGAATCGAAAATTTATCAGGAATCAACTATGTTACGTTGCAATTGTATGTAAAAGCTGACTTTAAGGGAATCGTATTTAGCAACTTTATCCAAATAGAAAATCTATGAAGCAAACTAAGAAACTTGTTACACAGAAGTAATCTAGTTATTAAAGCGCAAACAATAAATGACATCATAACAACTGAAGAACTAAACGCATTGATGAACTATAAGGTACGACCTTCCGAATTCGTAATTGTTGCTAAATATTATCCAAATAAGAATTAACTGTCATAAGTAAGGCTTTTTACTTATGTCATTATTTCTATGTTTCCTTTTTACTTCTCTACTACTGTTTTCCAATACAAATATCCATTACAAAAATTATTTTATAAAATTCTTGTTTAAATGATCTTGAAATTGATGCCATAACTTATGAACCATCAAATCTAAAAAATGCGGGAAGTTTTATACCAAAAAAGTTTTCCACAATTTTGGCTATTAAATATTTAGCTACATTTATGAAGTGAACGGCATTGAGACAACTCATTCTATTTTACTTTTTAAAAATTTTGTTCTTATATATATATGAAAATTATGTAATTTATTGCATATATTTTTCTCTAAAGCAACTATTTCCATTATTCTTGTTTTTATTGAAGTAAAATTCACGTACCTTTATACACAAAATTATCAGGATTTACATGCTTTATACATCAGTCTAGTCGCACCACTTCAGGGAAGTCAACCATCTAACTCTCCGACCCGCCCGAAGGCACACGGATTTAAACCATAAAACTGAATGATCGGACCGCCGCAACAGCAATTGGCGGGAACTGTGGTTGAGTCCTAAGGGCCGTCACCGGCCACGGTACAACCCTCCCCGAAGGAAGTACGTTCCGTTATCGATGGGAAGAGTCAGATCCCCCACCTATTAGTGTTCCCTCCAGGGTGGCGAGATCCAACCACCATGCCGGAAGCATCTCATCCTCATTTCGAGGTGCCCCCCGGGGGGTGCACTACTTCAGGGAATAAAGATTTTTTTTCAGGTTTTAGTACATAATATGACAGCAGACCCCTGCAAAGGTGCTTACCAGAGGCGGCGTTATCAGGGGGGCAATTGTCTCCCTTCGGTGTGGGATTGAGAGATTCGTCGGCAAAAATCTTCACCACTTCAGGATGGTATTGAAGAGCTGCATATTCTCGAATGTAATTTAAAAATAAATTTAAAG
This sequence comes from Argiope aurantia, assembly GCA_026543865.1. Classification (NCBI taxonomy): domain Eukaryota; kingdom Metazoa; phylum Arthropoda; class Arachnida; order Araneae; family Araneidae; genus Argiope; species Argiope aurantia. The sequence goes on along the minus strand of JAPMOR010014585.1, from coordinate 247,782 downwards.
TTAATATGTCGAAATATTCAAGTAACGGTTAAAGAGATTTGACTATATTTGGAAAAATAATCGATAGGGTGTATGTCAGTAAAATGCCACATGTTGTGGACAATTTTTGATCGGCCGACTATGAACGCAATATGATGGATGCTAAAGAAGTTAAATCCGCAGATTTTTAGGTTTTGATTGAAATATCGTTCATCAAGCTTATAATTTGCTTTACTTTTGGCAGTATATCTGACAAGGTGAATAAGATATCGCATTCTGCAGATAATTTATGGAAGGCCGACTATGAATTAAATGCGATGTAAATCAGCAGATTTTAGACATCTGATTCAAATATCGTTTATTCGTTTTATAATATGTGCTATATTTTGGATATCGCATTTTGCCAAACATTTTTGATCGGTCAACTAAGAACTCAATGGGATGGATGCCGACTATGTTAAGTCCGCAGATTTTTAGACATCAGATTTAAATGTTGATCATCCAGCTTATAATTTGCTCTATATTTAGCAGAATAATCAATTAGCTGACAAGTGAATAAGACGTCGCATGTTTGCCTACTAGTCTTTGTCTTCCGCCTAAGGTATTATTATAACTTACGAGAAAAAAAAATATTTTTTCATCTATTATTTCGATTACCTACAAGTGCAATTATATATACTTTTATATTATACATGGATAGGGCGATAGAGTTCTTTTTCCTAATTCAGAATCCAATGTACAACAATTCTAAAATTAATCGGGTTTTTTTTTTTTCCATCTATCTGTTACCTTCTCGGGAAGGAATTTGGTAAATTTATTTCACTGTGAGAATTCTCCGACTAAGTTTAATAAAACGCTCTTTTCTCTTGTGCAATATGTATGCTAAAAAGAGTTACTTTACTGTAGCAATATCATGTGAATTCATTATAAATCACTGGAATAAATAAATTGTATAACTATGAATTAAATTTATTGAACGTTAAAAATCTTTTTTTTTATTTTATTTTTTCTTGCAATCTAATTTACAGGCTGCAATTATTATACTATAGAAGTATTATCGACTTCAATTGGCGACAAAAAATAAATATATGAGATATGGTAGTTTTTCAGCTACACAAAACGAACTTATCCAAGTGTGCACTAAATTTATTAAATACATTACTACTTCAGATTCTGCATTCAGTATTAAAACTATGTTATCGGAAAACGTATTTTTAAAAATTAATTTTTCTTTCAATTACTCATCGCGGGAAAATCTATATAATATCAGGTACTTCTAAATTTTTAATAGACTTTGGATAAAAATGATTTGATAAAATGATGATTAAAATAGTTATTCATAGATTATTTATAGATTACACATTAACATACGAACCTTCACATACGAATTTACTTAATTTCCTAATAAGATGGCATATCTTATTTGGGACAAATTAGGAGTTCATATTTAAGATCTAATTGTTTTTTTAATAAAATTCATTGATTTTTTTCTTTCTCATATACGTAGTATAGGAAAAGTATAGTAATCGTCAAAAATTTTGAACGCGAGATTTTGACGAATCCCTGAATTCAAAAAGCATATTTTTAGAAAATACCTGTCTATCTGTTTGTGACAAAGATAACTGAAAAAACTCTGAGTTAGTCGGATGAAATTTGTTGTACTGTCTTTAAACCAAATTTGCAGATTTCTATCCAATTTTGAGTAAACTCTGCTCAAAGGAAGTCCGTTTGTCTGGCTGTTCGAATATAAGTTAACACGATAATTACAAAACGAAGACAGCTAGATCGGTAAAATCCGGCACACAAATTTAACATCTACAGTATAAATTCCTATCAAATTGTGAGCCAAATCGAACTACGGATTGATGGCCTATCGGTCTACTTTCAGAAACATGCAAGCTCGAGAATTCAATGTGGTTCCTCCACACACATTTCAATTAATTAAAGATTAAAAAATATATTACTGCCATTACAAAAAATTGAGCTTTACAAGACACGAATTTGTTAGTCTTGCAATTTTTTCGGCGAAGCTTTACAATTTATTAAAAATATTTTGATTAATTATCAGCAATGGAGATTGTGCCAAAAAAATTCAAACTGCTTCAACTGTTTCGCCAAATATTTAATCACGTGATTTTCTTTTGCTGTTGAAAGCTAAGAAAGAAAGATTCGATTTAATATTTATGTAATTAAAACGAGGAATAACGTTACCAGGAATGAAGAATATAACTGAAGTCGGATTATTACATTTTTTAATAATATTATAAAGTAAACATAAATTTTTATATCTTTGAAAGATTCTTGAAATAATATAATCCAGCAGCCAAGAAATATATCAAATTTA